>CAUYRT010081900.1:0-34387 GCA_963574885.1 Lepilemur ruficaudatus
CCCCCTATTGAGACCCCTAATTCCCATCCCCAACTATATTTCAAGCATGCCCCTCCCCTCCACAGTGCTCACCGCATCCCTCAGATGTGGGTCTACCCCCCACCCCCCGAATCCCTAGTGAACACCACCACCATTTGAGCACCATAGTGTTAATCAGTCAGTACCAACTTGATGGCGAGTACACGTGGGGCCCATTCTTCGGGTCTTATGTCACCTCACTTTGAATAATGGGTTCAAGCTTAATCCAGGATAATATAAGCGGTGCTAGCTCAGTGTCATTTCTTAAAATTGAGTAATATCCCATTGTAAACATATGCCAAATTTTAATAATCCACTCATGAATTGATGGGCACTTGGGTTGTTCCCACGACCTACCAATAGTGAATTGTGCTGCCACAAACATTCGGGTGCAGATGTCTTTATAATAGAATGTCCTATGCTCTTTTGGGTAGATGTCAGGCCTGTATTTTAAGAGAACTTAAAAGAGAACTTTAAGAAAGCTCATACCTCCTTCTTCTTGGAACCCAGCTGCCATGCCCAAGCTGCCACACAGGGAGGCCCACGTGGAAGAGAACTGAGCTGATCTCCCAGCTCGCAGGCAGCACTAGTTTGCCTGCCGTGTGACTGAGCCATCTTGGAAGTGGATCCTCTTGCTCCAGTCACAGACACAGTTCCCCCCTTTGAACTCTGCCCAAATTGCAAAACCATGAGCAAATAAGATTACTTTGAGCCTTAAATTCTGGAGCAGTTTTTTACACAGCCATGGTCAATCAAAAAATAAAAAACCTCAAACCAATCACTTAACTTGAGTTCTTCAAATTCTATATGGTATTTATAAAACAGGAAAAGGGAGAGAGCAGTAAGGTGTTCATTCATTGAAACATCTGCAGAACACCTACTATGTGCCAGATTCTGCACCAGGTCTGGAGGCAGCTCTTCTTATGCTTATCAGCTGTGGCTAAGATAGACATCAAACAACTCATTACGATGAAGTGTGATTTTCTAAAGACAGTAGTATAAAGAAATATAAAGGGGTGTGGGAATACCAGGTGATCTTGCAGGCAGGCCCCTCCCAACTCTGATATTTTATAATTAATTTGATGACAAAGAATAAGTGTATCTGTGAGATGGCCACTTAGAGATAGTCACACAGGATAATCTATGCAGAGAACAGCTTTCTTCTATACAATCCTACTTCTTAATTAGCACATCAATGAAGATGGGTTTCAGGAGTTACCTAACAAGTGAACGGTGAAAGCACATAGAGTTGCCTCTTCTGAAGTGGAATGATCTGATAACCAAGGCTTTGAATGAAGAGATAGGGAGAGGGGGAGGGAAACATGATTTCCAGAAGCAACCAATGTTTCAAAGTCAATGGCAATGGAGAATTTTGCCCGTTCATTGTTTAAATAATGATTAAAAGGCAAGGAATATAATTTGATTGCTTCAAAGAAATTCTTTGAATAAAAAAAGAATATTCTTTCATCCCCAGAGGTTTTAACGATTGCTAAGAAAGGACACATTTTCCAAAATAAATTTTTATTTCGGTAGATAAATAGGCAGCTGTCTAGCAGGCAAGCAGATCAAGCAGAAAACTATTCTGCAAAGATGAGTAAATTCAAGTTTTACTCCGATCTTGCTAAACCTTAAGACATCTTCCTTCCAAAGTATGAATTATTCTAAGAGCCAAGAGATGTATCTATGGCAGTTAAACTATATACTGGCCCCACAAGTTTTACTGTGACAAATAGAGCTAAGTGCTGACCTAAAACTCAAGACCATGAGGAAAGAAGAGACCAGAGACTTTCCTGACAAGCTTTAGGAAAATTGAGCGCTGCTCAAAGTGTGGCCATTCAGCTTCTTGATCATGGAGGAGTGAGGTTGAAAGTCAAACATTTGATTTTTTAAGTACCTTTAATTTGGCTGTTAAAGTCCTTCTTTAACCTCACATTTTAAAAAAAAATCCTTTGACTCTTTGATAGGGACAGCTATAGGCAAGAAAAAAAGAACAAACTGCCAATTCATGTTTCTAAAATTTTCCTTTTGCATTCTGTTGTTACTGCTACGAATTCATTGCTTTCAAAAGAATTCAGACTTGCCATAAGCTATCTATGGTCAATGAATAAATAAAAATGTATTTAAATCTTCACAGAGAGAGGCAATTTTATTATCTCCGGGAATCAACTTGCAGGATCTTAAATGGCTGTAGTTCAAACTAAAGACACAAAAGGAACACACATTCATGAATTTCCTGGTTTTCCATGTTAAAGTTCTCATACATGCAAAACACCTCATTCCCAATAACCAGTTCTAGGTCTCCTAATCCTGTTTCCTTCACACTCAAATTCCTCCTGCCTTCCTTGTATCTGAGCATTTCTGTGCCACTATAGGCAGAAGACAACCCCTCAAAAGCTTGCTGACCAAAGCTTGCTGCTCTCACTAACGGGATCAGCAAATTACAACCAGAAATTGATTAAAGTCACTCCCTCTTGTTCAGGATGTTATAGAGTCAGCGTCAACATCATTGTCAAAGAGTCAGTGACTCCTCTGGCTAGAGGACCCTTTGTAGAAGGGGTAAGTGCCCAAGTCAACACCAATGAGAGAACTCATGTTTATGATACTCAGGCTAATGTGGGTCCTTTCAGGGTTCTTCCTGCCACTGAAATGCCTGGTGAACATCAGGCTGGATCTGACCCCATGATGACCTCCAGACAACGGTGAGTCTCCTGGGCAATCAGAGACATGGTACTAAAGGGGCCCCTGAAGGTTTTATTAGCTCTGTGCTTCCAGGTGAGGAGGAGGAGTCAGCCATCAAAAGAGATGGCAACTTTGCCCCACAAGATGTTAAAGGAAAACCAGTGTTTAAGAGAAAAATTACAGCAAAAAGAATAAACTTTACACCAAAGACCTAATGTGAAAAATAGAAATGAATTATATTTGGATCTGTGGATATTGATCTACGGACACTATAGAAATGGTAAATACTAAAGCCCACAATAAATTGAGCTGAGACTTAGGGTTCATAAGGTATGAACCACACACACCTTCTTGCCTTACAAATTCTCTTTACACATACCCTAATTTAAAATACGTACAAAAAGTAAAAATAACTTACAGACTATTGCAACTACTCAACTCGCAGGGAAACTAAGATTGGAAGGGACAGAGGTACAACTAAATCATGGAACCTAGAACTGGCTCGAAAGAAGGCAAAAAAAAAAAAAAATGAATGAACAGACACCAATGACAAGAAAATTTGGTAAAGGATATAGCTGGAGCAAAAACTTGTTTGTTTTCTTAGGGACAAGACAATGTCATCCTATAATGCATAAATGTTATTTTTCCAACAATACAGGACCACAAACACCCTCAACTCTTTCATCTGGCCACAGCTTTATAGGGATTACTTAAGAAATGGATACAACGAGCCAAAAAATGGAGAGTTTTACCTTGCACCTGAGGGTCAAACTCTACACTCGTCTAATGCTGATATGATTAAAGTCAATTCACTCCTCCTTTTTCTCCACTCAGGGCTCTAGCCACCCTCATTCTAAATCCGTGATTCATTTGAACGAAGGTTACTGAACAGCACACTTCGGGTGACAGGGGTTAAGGCTGCTGCATAGAAAGAAACAATGTGAAGGGCCTGGCAAAGCCTCTGCAAGAGATATGGCTTTAGTTTTTGGTTTTTAAATGACCTCAAAAGATACATCAAAGGCTTCTCCTTACACAGTGTTAGTTATGGATGAGTAGGGCCCTAGGTTCCAGTTCAGATTTGAGACCTTTCCCTGACTATAAAATTGGCAGAAGTCACTTAGGTCCTCATGCCTCCTTCCTCACCTTCCATTTGTAAATTAAGTTCTCACTTTCAGCATTTCTCAAGGCTTCTACATCACAGGGGGAACAACCATGGGGATCAGGAAATGCTTTACCTCATGTGACCAGCGCCTCAGAATGTTATCTCAAACCAGAGCAGAACAGCACAACAGCTTGACACTTAGGGCACCAGGCACGGGTCCACCCCACTCACTGCTGGATATCAGCCGAACGTCTAAGGTTTCCCCCAGCACATCTTCTCCTCCTCTCCCCATCTCTTCCCCAACACCACCCCCGTATACCCGACCCAAGTGAGGACTCCACCTTTCATCTTCTCTTCACCATTGGTAATCTAACATCACCACTATCTGCCTCCCAGCTGCTTTTACACTGGTCTTTTCTTCCCCTTTCCTCCCTTCAGCCCTACTCAAGCAGCACAGACTGCTTCCACTACTTTCGCCCCCATAAATGGCTCAGCGACGGCGCTAAGAGGGAAACCCACAGCCACCAAGCCTCCTGCTGGAGACACCAATCACACAGTCTGGCTTTTCTCTTTTGAGCATCCAGTTCTGTAGGTTTCTCATCACCACTCTTCAGGTATTCAAAGCTTTGGGGGATGTGCCCAGGGCATCCCTTAAGTCATCAAAAAAGGTGGCTTCAAGCATCTTACCGCTCACATATTTGCATACTGTTTGATGTAGATTTAATTTCAAAGCTGGTCTCAAACACTCAAGTGGATACATTACAGGGGGAGCCCAGGAACTGCAAAGGCGCTAGCCTCAAAGACTCAGGAGTCCAGACCCGGGCAGGAAATAAAGTTCTAAGCGGCTTTGATGTACTTCCTCCCCACACCCCTCCCCAGCGCGGGTCATTCATCTCCGCCTGGGGAAGAGACCACCTTGCCTGAACTTAGCCAAACGCGTCACACGTGGGAGCCAAGTGGGAGCTTCAATGATCCAAAGCGCCCCCCTCACCACCACCACCCCCAGCCCCACAAAATTAGTTACCGTCGGCTTAAGCTCAGCTGGGATCTCCGTGTATTTTATAGACTAGGAAAAGAAATGATGTATATAAACAGGGGGACGCGGGTGGGAAGGGACAGGGGGTCCAGATTATTGCGAGTAAAACGCCTCGGCGGCTTGGGGAGAGGTTGTTTCTTTTTTAAGCCACTCATTTCAGACTGAAATATCACGCCAGTTCGGGTCATTTCCTGAGTAGCACTACAAGTTAAAACAGGATCCAGAAAATCTATTAATCTTCGATTGCGCTGCCTCAGACTGGCAGCACGAGGGGTCGGGTGGAGCGGGGTGTGGAGCTGGGGGAGATCGGGGCGGGGAAGGGGGTTTGTGGAACAGCAAATGCACGAGCAACCCTAGCTCCTGACCTCAGCTGTTTCTTACCTCGCTCAGCTCGGCCGAGGAGTCGCTTCCATATTTCATGGCAACTCCGGAATTCATGATGCACTTTTCAGAGCCGGGCTCGTCCTCCTCCAGGTCTCGGAGCTGAAGAGTTGGGCTTAACAGGCTCGATATCCACCGCTTGGTCCCTTCTGGCGCATTTCAGTCTAGACAGCCATTTTCGCCCAGGACAGTTGTGAAGCCCCAACGAAGGATGCAAGCAGGCACTCCCCAGAGCAGCGGAGCCGGCTCGCGTTTCACGGACGAGCCATTGCCGCAGGAGGCTCGCCGGCGTGGCACGCGCGCAGCTGCTGCAGCGGCGGAGCCGGCGCGGAGACCCGCCCGCCCCGCGCGCCCCCCGCCGGGTCCCGGGGCAGTGCCACCCAAGGCGCCGCCTCGCCACTCCTACGGTGTCTCGCCGCCCCCCATTACCAGGCTGGAGGGCACCTCCCAGCACGCGCTGGCACCCTGGAGGGCTCCGGCGGGCTCCGGAAAAAACTAGGGCGGTGGAGTGAGGAAGATCCACGCCTCGGCTTCCAGGGAAGGAGAGCTGGAGAGGGCCGGAGGCGAGCTGCACTTCACGCCGAAGTTTCCCCTTTGAATCGTCTGGAGTTGCGAGTGGTTTCTGATTGAACGCAGCTGTCTAACTGCGGGCCACGGGGTGCGCGGCGGGGGCGGGGCCGGGGCGAGGGAGGGCGGGGCGAGGAGGGGGGCGGCGGCGCGGAGGGGACCGTGCCGAGAGAGCAGGCATCCTTCCAGGTCTCTGCAATAGTAATTAAGGACCCAGGTCCAGGAGGGGTAGGAGAAACAGGAAAAGCCACCTGAGTAATCGTGCAGGAAATTAAAATTAAAAAAAAAAAAAACCCACTGCCCTCATGGGAGCCACTTGCCATGATTTGGTAAGGTCAAAACAGACCTAAACACTGTACATCAGGCAGCGCTGTGCACTTCTCACGGTACATTAAGATTTTACAAGAGTAAGGTGCGGTCATTTTCTCTGATCAGTCTAAAGTCAACACCGAGGGTGGGAATTCCCTGTCAAACTCCCTCTTTCTGTCACTGGGGCAGAGTACATTTTCTGCGTGCCCATAATGAAGATAAAGATGCCCCATCCCGTGAAGATGTAAGATAGGCTCATATTTCGTATCCTCCCCAACCCCCAAACCTTCCTTAAAAATCTTACCGCTCATCTGAACGGAGCTAGATTTATATTTATGGAGTTTGAAGTATGAACCAGAAAAGATTCAAAGGGCTGTTATATCCAGTCGACCCCTGGGATCAGAGCTCCCCTTCAGCTTTGAGTTCCCCTGAGGTAAAACATGCCCTGTCTATTGTGGGTGAGGTGGGTGGGAGGAGGGGGGAGGCTGGGATTTTCTCTCCATAAAGTTGAAGTCCCGCAGAAACTGAGATGCACTAAAAAGCGTCCTGATCCCTCAAAACAGTAGGTCTGCGGGATTGCTTAAGAGATCTCATTAGTCTCTTTCTACACAATGGGAACAAAATGTCTCCAGCCCCAGTGACAGACCTTGGCATTTCCTGAAGCCTTCTATGAAAAAGCCATTGTATTGTTAACGTCCAAGGTCTTTTTTTTTTTTTTTTAACTCAACTACACTGTTTATTTTGCTCTTTAAGAAGGAGGAAAGAGTGCAACCATTTACATATATCTTTTTACCATCCCCCTTCCTGGTCGAGTTCATTCATGCCTGATGGAGGCACTGCTGGCATTGGAGAGTTTGCTGCTTTTTCCAGAGCACTGGGTCCCATATTCTTGGGCACTGCCAGGCTAGAGCACATTCTGCATAGGGCAGAATTGGGAAGCCAAATTATTTAATTTATTTATTCATTAAAACCTGTTGAGAATGACTTTGTGCTTGAAGCTGGAGATGGTGGTGTATATTATTAATAATGCATAAAAATAGACTCAAGCACTGCCCCTGCCCTTGAGGTGTTTATAGTCACGTAAAACATGAACAGAAATGACAATTCTAGATAGAAAATGATACTTGCCATAAAAGTGGTACAAATGAAGAGCTGTTACAGCTCAGAGGAGGGAAATAGGATTTTGTCTGGATAGGATCAGGGGAGAAGACTCCGAAGGAATCTTAGAAGAGGCAGCATGTGAGTTGATCTTTGAAGAATGGCTGAGCCCAGCAGAGAAGGGGAGTAAGCAGAAGGTATTCCAGGCAGTGGTACCACTGTGAGAGAAAGTATGGATGGAGACTGGAATGTGGAAAGCAGGCACAGGAATCACAGGCATTCCATTCTGGAATGGAAGCTGGGTGAGAAAGGAGAGGTGAAGCCAGATTGTGGACAGTTTTCAGTGCCAGACTAAAGAAATGGGACTTCTCGATAGGCAGTTGAGAGCCACTAAAGGTTTTTAAGCATAGTAATAATGGGGAACAGAGCTGTGCTTTTAAATATTCCAATAGATTTGTATCACAGTCTCGAGTAACTACCATGAATTCAAATAGACTGATGTTGAGTGTGATTCCGGTGTTTAAAGATACATATTTTTCATACTACATGGTCTGTAAAGCTAAGCAGATGACTTCATCTGGTGTTGAACCAAAAGGAAAGTAAACTGTTCCAAAAGTAGAGGAAAAACCAGCAGTGTTGAACTTACTAAGAAGCAGTATGTCTGTGGCTTCTATTTTAAAGACAATATAAGGCATTTTCAAGGGTAATGTTTACTGTACAAGATTTCCTTCATAAACAATGACTTGAATACTTCAATACTTATACATCTAGAAGAGCAACTCTACCACAGTCTGGCAGCAGCAGATGTGGTAAGTTGAAAGTGAGAAATGAACATGCCAACTGGACTATAACAATAGTCCAGTAAGAGGTTAGAAGGGCCTGAATTAAGTAGGGGCAATGGAAATAGACAGGAATGGGCAGAGGTAAGAGATTCTATAGAAAGAGAGTAGACAGACATTATGGTATCGAGAACTTAAAAACAACTTGTAGATCTAGAACTTGGCTTATTGGGGTTAGGGTAACGTCCTCAACAAAAACAGGGATGCCAGAGAAGAGACAGGTTTAGGAGGAAACTAAGTATGGGATATCATGAGTCTGAGGGGGCATCTAGATATTCATGTGAAGATGTTCAGCTTCTTTCCAAGCTTCCTGGGAAGCTTGAAAAGGAACTAAATAGGTAAGTCAAGGTTGAGGAAGAGACGGAGGTTTGGGCATTATCCTTGTTACAATAATAAATAAAACCAGGAAATCAGGTAAAATCAGCAAGGAAGAAAGAACAGAGAAAAAAGAAGTGGTCTGAGGACACTATCTTAAGGAAGGTTTCTGTTTGATTGATTGTTTGTTTTGTAATAGAGGCAAAAGAATAAAAGAGGAAAGGGTGGGGAAGGCCACTGAAAGACATAGGAAGATAATCAGGAGAGCTCTGTGTCTGGGAGTCTAAGAAAGATGTTAAGTCAAAAGGAGCAGCATCAATATATGCTACAGAGGAAAGAGAAGCCTAAAGACTGGTAAAAGATCCTTCAAAGACATATATCCTGGAATGATAAATCCGTATAAAATTGAAGAGACAGCGGCAGATTAGCACAGGGATGAGGAGGGACTGGGGCAGTGACTATGCACTATTCTTTCTATAAATTTGATGGTGACAGGAAATTGGGATTTGGGATGATCTCTTAGGGTAGGTAAGCAATGTTGAGTAAACAGTAGAACGGGCATGTTTGTAGGCTGGAGCTAAGGGAATCTCTGGAGACAGAGAGAAGGGAGACGGAGCAGATTTCCTAAAAAGGGAGAAAAGGAATTTCCAAGGACAAAACCCATGCGATTAGCTTTAGAGTAGGCTTGGAGATTAGGGGATTCAGATATTCCTTCCTAGGAGACCAGGAACAGTGGGAGAACTGGAGAATTTATAGACTAGGGAAGAGAAGACCTCAGAAATACATGAAAACTAATAAATTTATTTGAAGAGTCAATCAACTTCCTCTTTGTGATCGTGGAGGGGAAATGAAGACTAATGAAAATTTATAATCAGATTCTGACTCAAGCAAAGTAAGACCATAGCGATGTCTGTCAATACAAGAGAATAAAGTAGTTGTGATCCCCGTCCCTGAACTTGTTCAAGCATGGGTTAAAGGATAGTGGGAATACCAAAGGCAGTTGTATGTAAAGAGTAGGGATTCTTGCATTGAAGGAGAGTCTAAATTGGTTTTCTTATAATCTAAGATTCCATGAAATGAAATTTTTTTTGTCTATAGTTTTCTTGTGATTTTTTTTTTCACCACTTAGTCTTGATCTCTGCTGTCAAGAAAACTAAGATATTGCTTTAGACAAGAATGCAACTGGGTCAACATCCTAAGAGTGTTACAAATGTAAGGAGCACCTAGGCATGTCATCTCAGCACACCAAAGGAGAATAAGGCCCCAAGTGTATTTCCAGCATAAAGAAAAAGATCTCAAGATTAGAGCTCTCCATGGTTTACCAAGTGTGTAACTGTACATACCTAGAAACCCTTTTATCTTGTGGCTTCTTCAACATGATCCCTCCAAGAAAGCTTCTCCAAGTCCTCCTGCTTCAGCAGGGATTATGCTCCTATTGAGAGATGTGGGCAGGAAGTTGCAGGGGAATTTACCAAGAACCTGCCTCCTAACCAGGCAGTAGCCTGGCAATAGCCTGGTGCTTGGGTTCCTCTCCTTCCTGACCCTTGTCTTCCCTAGAAGGCTAGTCTCTTCTCATCTGGTCTCTGGATGAGAGGAGGTGGCAATAGTCCTGGGAGAGTTTCTAGGTAAGTGGAAGCTGCCCTGTGCATGACTGGATGGGTCTGCGTACCAATTCCACGCTGTAGGCACACTGGCATTACCTTTCTGCTGTCGGGGCAGTCGGGCCCCTCTATGTATGGCTGCTGGCCTCAGTGAATCTCTACTATTCTGGGTCTGGTCTATGATGGTGATGGACATCAGGTTAATCAAAGCAATCCTGGATAAAGATTTGAACCTCCAGAATTACAGAAATTCGCTGAAACCTTAGGACTGTCTGACCTGTTCCCTCTGTCTCTACCCCTGGGGTGCCCAAGTAGTCCATTGTGCTGAGGAAGGCCTGTCCTCCTCCAGCCTACAGAAAGACCCAAATTCCAAAATTGTCCCCTTCCCCCTTGACTCTCTCAAGCTAAACAAAACATTGGTCCCTCAGATTTTAGAAGAGAGCAGTCTGGTTAAGCTAATTCACACAAAGGTGGAAAACACTTACAATCTTCTCAACCACGCCCAGGCATTTACATTGTAAAAAGAGAATGCTTTGAAATAATTCTTAAATTGGTGGGATTTCCTAAAGAAGAAAGTGAACAGGGGTTTCAGAACCCTGTGGAGACTCAGAAAATCCCAGTCCGCTAAGTCCTTGAGGGTTATGAGAGTCAGGGAGCCCTGAAAAGCACACACTTAAAAGAACTTCCTGCCCTAAATCTATAAGCCCACCTCACTCACCCACCCTTGTATCAACTCCGTGGCCCTCTGTGCAATCACCAAGCCAGCTCTTCTCTCAGGCCCCCAGCCAGGCCTGAGTACTGGGGTGGAGGCTCCCGCCAGCCTCAGTGGCCTACCCCATCACAGACATGTTTGCTCCAGGTGCTACAACTTGCAGAATTCAGGAAGTCTTAATGCTGGATGATCTCCGTCCTCATCTCTGTGTCCTCAGAGGAAAACATCGAAAACCTGGAAGGAATTCTATAATTACCTAGCTCTTCCCTGCATATCACTCACGTAAGGCTATCTAGGGTCAGCGAGTTTGTGGTGTTTAGTCAAAAAAAGTAAAGCACCCACTGTGTGCTACATACTGTGCTGTGTGTGCCCTGGGATTCAGTGGCGTATGGGATGGAAAAGATCCCTGCTTTCACTGAGCTAGGATGCATGGTGGCAAATGGCTAATAAATACATAAAGAAGATAGTTACAGCATGTGACAAAGAAATTAAACAGGAGCTATGATAGGGGACAGCAGGCCCCCTAAGTGAAGTGGTCAGAGAAAGCTGCTATGGGGAGATGACATTTCAGCATGAAGGTCAAGAAGAAGCCAAGTGGGCAACAAGTGGGAGAAGAGGAGGGTGGCCAGGCAGAGGGAATAGCAACTGCAAAAACCTTCTCAATAAATTTCAATAAACTGCTAATTTTTATCTCATTTAAATTTGAGCTTTAATAAAAGGCAGACAGTGTGATAGAACATGATGGAAAAGGTGATGGAGGAGCCAAATCATGCAGGGTATGTGTAGACCAGAGATTTAATTCTGTGCCTGGAGGTGCCACAAGAGGACTTTCAGCAGGGCAGAGACATGATCCAATCTACATTTTTAAAGGGCACATCTATTCCTGTACAAATTTTACCATTAGGAAACCTAAATAGTATAGCAAGGAAAGTTCCTTCTTTATACAAGTATTGCTGCTAATAAATGAAGAAGAATTGACAGAATTAGAATATCTCTATTTTGCAACCCCTAATGAATGAATAGATTTAGGTCTTGAGCATAATGGCTGCTACCATTACAAAAAGACATCACCCAAATACATAATTTCTGATAGAAGAAAACAATACCACCTATGAAGCCACCTTAGCAGTTTTTAATATGCAGGAATGTTATGTTAACCACAGGGATGCAAGAAGCAAATACAGACTATAACTCTACAGGACCAAAAATCTGCTTCTTCAATAAATAAATCGCAAGAGGAAAAAAAGCAAGTGAGAGATTACTGGATTCTATAGACTAAAAGAGCCTCGAAGACTTATCAACCAATCACAATATACGGATCTTATTGGGATCTTGATTCAAATACATTAAACTGTAAAAAATTGTGAATTATGAAAACTATGACATTTATACAGTATTCAGAAATATACTTTTTGGATATTCATTGATATTAAGAAATTATTATTAATTTTTTTAGATGTGCTAATGGTCTTGTGGTCACACTGAAAGAAAAAGAGTCCTAATCTTTTAGAGATACACATTGAAATACTTAAGGGTAAAATGATATGATGTCTGGGATTCATATCAAAATACTAGAGGAGGCAGGAAAATAAATGGAGTCAGTGATGAAACAGACTGGCACGAGTGAATTAACTGTGACTGATATGTGGGAGTTCATGTTACTCTGTCCACTTATATATGTTTTAAAAGCTCCTAATAAACAAGTTAAAACAGGATGACGCTGCCTTCTGTGTAAAGGCTGGGTTGTAGTGCCATAAAAGCAGAGCAAGAAAACCTGTTAAAGGCTGCTGCAGTGGTCCAGGTAAAAGGATGCTTATGGCTTGAAACTCAGTGAAATCAGTGGAGATGGGGAGAAATGGATGGATTTGAGATACATTTTTTAGGTAAAACTGACCATGATTCAGTGAATGATTAGATACAGGTAATGAGACAAGGATGGGAATCAAGGGTGACCAGTTTTTGGCTTGAACAATCAGGTGTGGGGAAGGACTGGGTTGGGGGGTGGAATCAAGGTTTCCATTTTGAACACATTAAATTTGAGATTACTGTTGGACATCTAAGGGTATGTCACTAGCCGTTGCATATATGAATCTTGGGTTCATGGAAGACTCAGGCACATGGTGATGATTTGGAAGTCATCGACATGTACATTATGGTTAATGTTAAAAGCCAAAAAACTTAGGAGGTTGCCTAGGGAGAGAGTGAGTACAAACAAAATGCAGTCCCAGGAATTATCACTGAGATGCTTAATATTTTCAGGTTGGATCGGGAAAGAATCTAGAAAGAAAGATCACGAAAGGGCATCCAGAGAGGAACAGAAAAACTGAAGATTATGATGTCACAGGTGCCAAAAGAGTTTTTCAAGGATGGAGTAACCTGTGTGGAATGCTGCTGAGAGTTCAAGAAAGCTGTCACTGAAGAAGTGTTGTCAGACTCTGGAGATTACTCGTGACCATTTTCATTAAATGGTAGTGATGGACAGAAGCTAGATGAGCATGGACTAAATAGTGTTTAGGAAGTGAAAAAGTTGAGAGAGCATACGGAGATAACCTTTGAAAAGTATATTGCCCAAAGCCTCACTACTAGTAAATTATGAGAATGAGATCTTAAACCAAAATCTCAACCTCTACTTCTGAGCTTTTATGTCTTTACTATGATCCTTCAGTCAAGTTATCTTGGAGCCCCTTGGCTGGGATTAGAGAATCTGAGTTGTTAATATAGTTGACAACTCCCAAAATTGGTAACTGAAGTCTGTTCCATGATGGAAGGTCTTTACCTCCTGGTTTATGATGTGGGCTACACTGGTTTAGACCCAGTGGCTTACTGCTGTGAAATAGTTGCAATGCAGTAGATAATTTGGTTAGTCTATGTTTAAATCTGCTTAAGGAAAGAAGTACTTAAAAATTATTGCAGATTACATCTCACACATAGATTAAACAAACAAAAATCCAACCTTCTCCAACCGCAAATACAACTCAAGCAAAGAAAGCACCCCTGTGGTGTTTTTCTCATTAATTACATTTATGGACTGCCTCACATGCAGCCTAGGCATTCTAATAACCTAGAGTCATTTGGCGGCAATCTGCCTGATGTTATTAGTGGGGAGTTCAGGTTTGAGATTCACTACCTTATGTAAGCATCATGTGATGCTTCAAAAACCCTTTTACTGTCTGATAAGATACTTTGGAGACCAAAACTTGGTATCTGTGTCAATATTCATAGCATCTTTCAAAAATCTTTACTCATTCATTCTCCAAATTTCTTTGAACTATATCAGCTTCTTTATGGAAAAGAAAAATAATCAGTGGAGATTAGGGATTTGGAAATCCAAGGAAGTTTAATAAAAAAAAAGTTTTAAGTCCTCCCAGGAATACCTGCATATGGTCAATTTCCTGGAGAGGAAAACAAAAAAGTATATTAAATAGATGCACAAAAATAGATCTAGTAAAATTTGGAGAACATGCTTAAATTAAATGAATTCCAAATGCCTAGCACTGTTATTTCTGGAGCTCTTTGGGCTAAAACAGAATCATTCCATTACTCTCTTTGAGCTGGAATATATTATAGCAGCTGCCCAAAAGGAGCAGAGAAATAATTAGCATAATATAACACTTTGTATATCTAAAGACAAAGGAGGCAGTTAACCTGGCTTTACACCAAGCTGAGGGACAAAGAAGGAAAGTCTGAGGCACAGGCTGGGAAAGCCACCTTCCCAGCCTTGGAGTCCACAAAGCACCCATGGATGGACTGCTGTGGTAGGGATTTATATAAGGACATGCTGAAGCATGAGGAATGGGCTCTTGCCTGTTTTGATAAGTCAACTTCCCTCTCCCAGCTATCCTCAACTGTTTTGCGCAATTATCACTTGTCAAACTTCCCCTTCTAAGCAAATGCTCTTAAATTGGCATTTCCAGCCATGACCGTTACTCAAGCGCCAGTTAATGTTTTTTATGTGACTACCAGAGACTTTTGTTAAGTCTTGCCATCATTATAAAATCATGGCTAAAACTGAATTTTTCACTTTCCACCAAAAACCCACTTTAATTGTAGCTTACAGATTTCTATAAATGGATTCATCGTTTCCAGTCTAATAACAATGGAGTCATTGTCAATTCCACCTCCCTCATCTCTTCTTCTACTCAGTTAGCTCTTTCTTCTCCACTTACTCTCTACTTTTACTACCAGCAGCATATTCCAGGCCTTGTCCCCTTACATTCTGGTAGCTATAACTTACTGATGTGACTCAACTCCAAATAATTCAGCAAACTCTAGCCCAGCTATTTTTCTCCAAAGTACAGCTTCCGATCATGTCATTCTACAAGTTATATTTTTATAAGCTTTATAAAACATAATTCACATATCATAAAATTCACCTTTTAACATATACAATTTAGTCATTTTCCGTATATTAACAAAGTTGTGCAACCATTATTGCTATCTTACTTAGAACATTTTCATCACCCCCAAAAGAAACACATGGTCATTAGCAGTCATTCCACATTTATCCTTTCCCCCAACCCTGGCAATCACTAATATATTTTGTGTCTCCGTACATTTGCCTATACTGGACACTTCATATAAACAGAATAAAACAATATGTGGCTCTTTGTACCTGGCTTCTTTCACTTAGCATGTTTTCAAGATTCATCCATGTTGTAGTATGTAGTACGTATCACTACTTAGTTCTTTTTATTGCCAAATAATATTCTATTGTATGGATATACCACATTTTCTTTATCCATTCATCAGTTGATGGTCATTTGGATTGTCTCCACTTTTTGACTATTATGAATAATGTTGCTATGAACATTTGTGAGCAAGTTTTTATATGGACATATGTTTTCAATTCTCTTGGGTATATACATAGGAATGGAATTGTTTGGTAATAGCGTTTAACATTTTGAGGAACTGCCATATTACTTTATTTTCCAAAATAGCTGTACCATTTCACATTCCCATCATCAATGTATGAGAGTTTCAATTTCTCCAAATCCTCCCCAACACTTACTGTCTTTTTTTAAAATTATAGTCATGTAGTTTTGATTTGGATTACCCTAAAGATTGATAATGTTGAACATCTTTTTGTGTGCTTACAGGCTATTTGTATACCTTCTCTGGAGAAATGTCTATTCAAATCCTTTGCCGATTTTTTAATTGGGTTACCTTTTTAGCATTGAATTTTAAGAGTTCTTTACATATTCTGGACACTAGACCTTTCTCAGATGCAAATATTTTTCTCCTATTTCATGAGTTGTCTTTTCTCTTTCTTAGTAGAGTTCTTTAAAGCACAAAGGTTTTTAATTTTGATGATGTCAAATTTATCTGTTTTTTCTTTTATTGCTTATGCTTTTGGTGTCATATTTAATAATATGATTAAACATAAAACTCACGTTTTCATCTAATTGTTTTTTAGTTTAGCTCTTATATTGAGGTCAATGATCCATTTTGCATTAATTTTTTTATATGATATGAGATAAAGGTCCAACTTCATTCTTGGATATCCTGTTGTCCCACACTACTTATTGAAAAGATTAATCTTTTACCCCATTGAATTGTCTTGGCACCCTTGTCAAAAACCAGTTAGTCATAAATATAAGGGTTTATTTCTAGACTGTCAATTCTATTCCATTTATTTGTATGTCTATCCTTATGCCAGTACTACACAGTCTTGATTATTGTAGTTTTGCATTACATTTTGAAATCAGAAAGTGTGAGTCTTCCAACTTTGTTCTTTTTTGAGGTTGCTTGGGTTATTCTGAGTATCTTGCATTTCAATATGAATTTTAGGATCAGTTTGTAAGTATGCCAAAAGCCAACTGAAATTTTGATAGAGATGCACTGAATCCATAGATCAGTTTGGGAATATTGACATCTTAATATTAGATCTTCCAATCCATGAACATGGGATGTCTTCCCATTTACTTAACTCTTCTTTGATGTCTTTTAATGATATTTTATAGTTTGCAGTGTACAAATCTTGCATTTCTTTTGCTAAATTTATTTCTAAGTATTTTATTCTTTTTTAATCTATTGTAAATATAATTTTTTCTTAATTACATTTTTGGATTGTTTATTGCTACTGTGTAGAAATGCAATCAATTTTTGTATTGTGACATTGTATCCTGCAATCTTGCTGAAATCATTTATTAGTTCTAATTGTTTGGTGGATTTCTTGGGATTTTGTATATACAAGATGATGTCATCTGCAAATAGAGAAAGTTTTACTTCTTCCTTTCCAATCTGGATGTTTTTCATTTCTTTTTTTTTCTAACCTAGTTACCTTGGCTAGCAACTCCAGTGTAATGCTGAATAGAAGTGGAAAGAAAAGACATTTTTGTCTTGTGCCTGATCATAGAGAGGAAAACATTCCTTCTTTCACCATTAAGAATAATATTAGCTGTAGGTTTTTTGTAGATGCCCTTTTATTCTCCAATTTCATCTCTCACTACTTGAATGGAAAACCTTTCTTTAGCCAAGGTGGTCTTCTTATTATCCTTACAATTGTCAAGCTCATTCCTACATTAATGTCTTTTCTTCTTGCTCTTTCTCTTGCCCACAGTGTTAGCCCCATTTGCCTGTCTAAATATTGACAATCCTTTAACTCTTGTCTTGACATTGATCTTTCTGTTCTCTGAAGTCCTTCAGCACTGGCTTTGACAGCTCCATTAAAAGGTGAGATATATGATGTGCCCCTCAATTAACTAAAGAGAAAAGCAGGGCTAGGATGGCTGTGTCAGCATTAGAAAATAAAAACAATTCTTATCCAGTTGGTACATAAGTATTGCCACAAACCAGAGAGTGCCCACACCCTGACCAGGTTGCTCCAACCCCATCCCTAGAAACCTCTAGACCTTTTCGCAGTATTGTAGTCATAAGATTAACATTTTGCACAACTGAGGTCTCCAAAATCTTCTTCCAACTGAGATCTCCAGAATCCAGCAACAATGGCTAGTCCCCATTATTAAGTATTTTGAATATCATTCCTCAAGAAAAGAGGTATGTCTTAAATGAAGACCGAATCAAAGAATAAAGAAATTCTTTATTCTTACTGTTCTTTTGTTACTTCTATTCTTCTGTTACTTCCTAACAAAATTTGAGTCAGCATCCCTCAACTCCTTTACTACTCCTGAATATAAAACCCATTTACTGTTATACATTCTTGACAATGCATTTCATTCTCCTTCTCTATCTCTTTCTTTCTTCTTTTCTTTTCTTCCTGCTTGTGTTTCATACTATTATGGATCTTTTAGAATTTCATGTTCCATAACTAACCAGGCTCCAAAGATCCCAGTTATGAGGATCACACTATTTGAAAGCACCATCAGCCTCCTCTTGGCCCTTCAGAGCCTGTTATGTGGAAGCCTGTGATGGTCTAAATGATGGTTCCTCTCCAAAATTCATGTTGAAACCTAATCCCCAGTAGATCGGTATTAAGAGGTGTGGCCTTTAGGAGGGTTCTGCCCTCATGAATGGGATTAGCAACCTTACGAAGGGCTTAAGGTTGAAGGGAGTGCTCTCTTGCTCTTCTGCTTGCACAACTGAAGCAGAGAGCAGCCCTCACCAGATACCAAATCCTGCTAGCACCTTGATCTTGGATTTTCCAGCCTGCAGAACTGTGAGAAATAAATTTCTATTCTTTATAAATTACCCAGCCTATGTTATTCTGTTATAGCAGCACAAAAGAACTAAGATAAAGCCTATAACACAGACCTTTGTCTAAACTAATGAAAACTACCCTTCTTTCTCCCTCATATCCAAAAAATTAAGTTTTTTTACCTTTTACACAGCTCATGTTTAACTCTTTTCATTTGAAATTATTTTCCAAACACCTTCCACTACTGGTACCAGTAATAGAAGAGGAAATGTATCACATGGGAAATAAAAGTTAACTGTGAATTGCAAACAGTTGTTATTTGGGAAAATTTGGAAATTTGAAAAACAAGAAATGGATAACAATTTTGGACTAATTTTTAAAATCTTTCTTAAGGTAGGAACCTCCATCAAAAGTGAACATTTCTCTAGATTCTTGAGACAATAGCATTAAATTAATGCCTTTTGATATTCAGTCCTTCCTTCAAGAAACATTTATCACTCAATATGTATCAAGCATCTTGCTAGGTACCAGAGATACAATGACAATTTAAAAGAGACACACCATCAGTGTCTTCAATAGAGCTTAGAGTCACCTTGTGGTCGAGTACAAAGATGGCACCAATCTTCACCCTGCCTGTAAACATGTCCTTTGCCTGTGCCTTTATGGTGTCCGTCCACTCTGGAAGGTAGCTATGCTCACCACTATACCACCAACGCAGTGCCCTCCCACTCCAACTCTGGACTTGTCCACGTGGTTTACTTTGGCCAATATAATAAGCCAGGAGTAATGGTGTGCCCATACCTCCTCCAGGGACCTTTCATGCTTCCTCTTGCACATCTGCCACTAACATGAGAGTATGCCTTCATTTGTCCCAGTCACCTAATTCAAGGCCTAACCAGATCAGCCACCAGCCACCAGCCAGCTTACTTCTAGATATATGGGTGAGTCCAGCCTTTACAGCCAAGAACAGCAGTTGCCCAACAACCTGCAACTGACCCCAAATGCATGAGCAATAAACACTTATTGCTGAACGTCACTGAGATTTTGTGGTGTTTTATTACACAATATTACTGTGGTAACAAATAACTGACACACTGTTTAATCATAAAAAATGAACATAAAATTGCAAACTGCAGTGTGTCCTCTGAAGGGCAGGAATACAGAGATATGAGCACATATAAGAGATAGAGTTGATCTAGACCGGGAAGGGAGGGAGGTCAAGGAATACGTCTTTAAGGGAGAGATGTGTGAGCTAAGATCTAAAAGACATGCAGAAGTTAACTAGGTGAAGAATAAGGGAAAGAGTTGTTCAGGTCACAGGAACAGCATGTGCAAAGGCCCTGTAGGGAAGGAGTACAGCTGTTGAGTGACTTCGAAGGCCAATGTGGCTTAAGCATAGTGATGAAGGGAAGAATGCAAAGAAGTGAGGCTGGAATGACAAGCAGTGACTGGAATAAATAGAAGGCCTTGTAGACCATGTGAAAGGTTTGGGACTTGATCCAAAGAACTGTGAGAACTACTGAATGGTTAAGATGGTAATAACATGCTTCTCTTGCTATGATGTATAGGGAGTTTCTCATACATACACCTTGAAATTTGCCCATGAATTTTACAAGCTAGCTCTAAAACAAAGATATTAATTCATTCACCCATTTATTCAATGAACATTTATTAAGAGCCTCCAATTTGGAATAAAGAAATGATTCAGAGATTAAATCTGATAGGCACTGGAGAAACACAAAGACAAGACTCCTGCCCTTGACATGCTCATAGTGTAGTAGTGAAGACAGACACAAAAAAGAGACCTCATTGTTAACCCAGAGAGATATGAACTATGTGCTTTAAAAATGTAGAGAAGGAACATCTAATTCTGTGAGGGTCAAATTGCACACACTGGAAGCAAAATGGGCTTGAGGAAATTACAGCTCCTATTCTGGCCTGAGAGTCCCTGTCATATCTGACACTGGAGAATGAGTGGGCAGGTGGGTTGTAAATGCACTAGAAATATGAGGCAGATAAGGAGAGATGCAGGGCATGTTCCAGTAGGGAAGTCCATCTCCTAATCCAGAAGTCATAGATCAGTATTAGCATTCAGCTATTTTCTTGGGGTTCCTATTTTCTTGGGATGTTCTTTGTGTGCCATTTCGTGGAAGTCACAAAGTCTGAAAAGATACCTATAATTCTATATAGATATTCCAGATTTTCTCAAAGCACCCATGGAGGCTTGTATAAAAATCTTCCATTTTCTAGGCAGAATGATGGAATAACATCCAAACACCATGAATGAGACTTCATTTTGCCTTTGATTGGCCTTTTAAAGTGATAGGATAGGCTGGGCGCAGTGGCTCACGCCTGTAATCCTAGCACTCTGGGAGGCCAAGGCGGGTGGATAGCTCAAGGTCAGGAGTTCGAGACCACCCTGAGCAAGAGTGAGACCCCGTCTCTACTATAAATAGAAAGAAATTAATTGGCCAACTAAAATATATGTAAAAAATTGGCCGGGCATGGTGGCACATGCCTGTAGTCCCAGCTGCTTGGGAGGCTGAGGCAGAAGGACTGCTTGAGGTTGCTGTGAGCTAGGCTGATGCCACGGCACTCTACAGCCCGGGCAACAGAGTGAGACTCTGTCTCAAAAAAAAAAAAAAAAAGTGATAGGATAGGCAAATAAAAGCTCATTTTCCCAGTGACAATATGGAAAGAGTTGGCAGTGAAGGTTGGATGACTGCAACTTTTGGTTTTAAGGATTTCTATGGGTATTCCATTTCCCTGAGGGTCTGGAGTTGTTCAAAATTAGAAAGGGGGCATGTAAGTGCTGTTGGTGTCAGCAATCTCACCAGAAAGAACTGTTTTGCTCCCCTCCACACAGCCTGCAACCAGACGTTCTGAGAATTGCTGAGTACTCATGGCGACACGGACCAAGAAAGAGCTTCAGTAGGACCCTGAACTCTCTCTCCTCCTTTGGCCCCAGTGGATCACCATTTGCACTCTGGGAAGTCAGTTTGAAGGTCCAGCCAGACTGGTCTTAGTGCTCTTCCAAGAGTTTTGCTCATTATTCTGGATTCTGGCCTTTGATTCTCATATTTTCTTGGTTTGTAGAGTTAATCTGCCAAGGAGCTTTGTGCTCCATCGTTAAATAAGAAACTGTTTTATAATGAAATACATCTGAAACTCTATTCAGTATTCATGTTCTTTGCAAATAAAATTTGTGATCCTTATTATTGGTTGAGGTACTTTTAAGGTGAAGATTAGAAGATGGTTAAAAATAAATCCCAAATTCATCTCTGGTGCTCGATTCTCTTTATCCCATCATACCTGCTAGGAAATCCCCAGATTCCTCACAATATCCATGCCAGGGAGCTTTTCTTCAACAGCAGTTCCCAAAGGGACCATCTCTTTTATTATTAGAGCTTGAATATTCTTCACGCACTGAATGGAGTTATATACTTAGTGGGTGCTCAACAAATTATAGGTATTAGACTAAATCATATGAAATTGCTGCTTTCAATAGAACAAAAATAGAAAATACTGATAATTTTAAATAGTTCAATTTAATGCTAAGTTCTGATGCATACAACCAATTTAGAAAGTAAAATTTGGATTACGTTGTGTAAGTGATTTCCAGTAGCATCCAGAAGGGTCAAGTGCTCTTCATTAACTCCTTAAAAAAAATGGCAGCAGAAGATTAGGATAACTGGTCATTTCTTTTTGTAAAGTTCCCAGGACACCACTGGGCACAAAGCAGACCCTCAAGAGATATTTGCTTTATTAAGTAGGAGAATCTACTTATCATTAGTCATATCCACAATTAAAAGTCTGTAACACAATTTGTTAATATTGCTCAAAATCCTTTGCATTGCTAACTGAATTAAAATACCAATAATAAATAACAAGAAAAGGGGGGAAAATAAGTTTGCAGGCCTCATCTGCCAGCAAAGCCAACTACCTACGTTTTGACGGAAATGAATTCTCGCAAGGGTTGAATATTCTCCTAGAGCTCATTTATATTTCTGTCATGATCCAATAAGTTCCAAGAGCAAGAGAAACTACATTTCACATACCCCACATGAGCCCTGGCACATCTAATCTGCAATCTTACTTTTAATTTATATCTGAAAAATGAATGAATGAGCAAATACAGGGATATAAAAGCCAGGGTCACATAAACACAATGCATAATTCGATTACACCTGATGCCCAGCTCTGAACAAATAAATTCTATTATATGTGCTGGCTTTGTATCAAAAAGGGTAAACCAAACTGTTCTCTCCCTGGCAGATGTGCAAAATCTGTCAAATAACACAGCATTCAGCCCAAACCACTGACTTGATCACATGTGTGTGTATGTGTGTGTGTGTATACATTTCTAAAACCAACTTTTTATTTCAATAGCATTCCTTTTTAATTTAAGCAGGGCAAAATGGAAATAACACTGAAACAGATGCAAAAGTATAGTGAAAAATGTCTCCTTGGACAAAGCTATTTTAATGAAAGCAACACTCTATGCAGGCTCCCTGATTCCTTTTTAGTATTCAACCACCCAAATTAGATTCACTTGACTGGCTGTCTTCATCAGATTTCATAAAACTAGGAACTATCCAAAATAAATAAAAGGTGAGGGTTTTCCTTAAGGCAAGATGCTAGGTTTTGAGCACAAACGTTCAGATTAAGTGAAGGAACTTGATTAAAACCACAATTCAAGATAATGATGAACTGAATGTTGGAACTCAGCTGCCTGACACACTTTAGCATATGAATTAAATTTTCTGTTAGCTAACCCACTTAAAAAAAAAAAAACCTATATTCAAACATCTCCCTTCAGGGAATTGGCCATATGTGGAATGAACAGACTCTTGGGTTCACATGAGACTTGGCTCGCAATTTCTGAGTTTGCTGGAAAAGTGAGTTTATTGCGTGATATTAAAATGGACACTGGTAGATTTATTTGTGCATATGACACTCTAATAGGCATGTCTATTTAATCAAATGTGCCATCACTCAAATAAATACAGGTGCACCAGTAGTTGTTTTCATGAGTGACAATACCAAAAAGGGATGTTTATGGCCAGGTGCTAAATAAGGCACTTCAAACAAGGAGGTGAATCCACGTGGTGATGATAGGGAAAGAGCTGTCATGATGTATGACATGGGGCTTCCTAAGCACTTTCACAACTCTGGAGCAAAATGTTTTCCATAAAACCTTCATTCCACAAATAGAATTTAAAAATGGGATTGTAGCATATGGCCATGTAAATTGTAAATGCAACACACATGTCTTCAACAATGCCAGTGTGGATGGGCTAATGAAGATGCGAATGGGGAAAGGTATTCTATTCAGCTGGCTACTTCAGAACACCCAGATGGCCCAGAAATTCCACAGCCATTTTATGAATATCAAAAGGAAAAATGTGATCAGGATATAATTACAGCCTTCGTACTTACACAGTCTAACAGACTTAAGATTTCATGTAGTTTAAATATCACAAGATGCATAGGGAGACCTAAGTGCTTTATGAATCATATAAGAAGGAAAAAAGGAAGCAAACCAATTATGAAGAGGTGGAGGTCAGATGATTTCCAATTATTGATATTGCACTGTAGGGAGACGGGTTGGATTCTGTGGTAGAAATGAGACATAACTAAGCGTTGAAGAGCTTAGTTAGCTGGGGAGCAGCTATAGCTTGAATACATTCATTTTTTTAAAGCACTGTACTACAGATTTTACATACATGGCACAACTGTTATTGCCATTTTGAGACGGATGCAACTAAAGCCCAGAGAGATGAAATAATTTCCCCAAAGTCACAAAACTACTAAGACCCTGAACAGAGATGCAAATTCCAAGTTTAACTCCAAAGCCTGTTCTTTTGCTACACAAGAGTTTACCAAAGCAGTCTTTCGTGTATCACCCTTACAACTTTTGCCAGACTATGTACCATCTGTGTATAATCACTTAATAGTCTCCTCTAAATTGATAGGTTTATACTTAATATATTTGTTTAAAATGAAAATTTTATAACATAATTGTCAGTGGCACAAGCAGAAGACAACTGTAAAAATAAATAATTGTCAGTGGCACAGCAGAAGACAACTGTAAAAATAAATTAAAAACTACATACTGTTGCCTACCAAAGCTCTGATCCTGGGGCCTGTCTTTTCCTTGAAAAGAGGGCTCTGAAAGTTAGGAAGGTATTAGAGACTTTCTTGCACCAAAGTGAGGCTTTTCTCTTGATGCAAACAGAAAGACTGAAAGAGAACTAAAAGGAATTCTACTCCTGTTATGTAATACCATCTTATTTGATGCCATCTGGGTGTGCCACCTGTAATCGCTGTGCCTGTCACCTGTGGCCACTCTTCAGGAAAGCATGTGCCATTGCTGAGCATTTTTTGTGAGCTGGAGCAAGGAAAGACAGAAGGGAATTGATTGAATCTGATCGTGTTTTTCAAATCAAAATTTGACTTGAACGAAACTAGATGTCTGTTTCCCTGTATGGAGCAATTAAATTTTATATGTAGCCAATCTGAGACCAAACTCAAAATTAAGCATAGAGTTAAAATCTTACAAGATAATGATGTGAAACAGCCTTCAAACATGTTGGCTCTAGGAACTATGGACTGTTGTTTGCCATGTTCCCTGGTTAAACTATGGCAGGATGTCACCATGCAAGCATCACCAGGCCCGTCCCTCTTACAAAACTTTGCCTTGGAGAAGACACGTTGGACGTCCCTACTGCCTTGCCTACCCCTGGGCAAAATTGACTCGAAGAGTGGCCACTTGAGGCCCAAAAGTTATTTCTTCGTATAATTTTATCCTGGGCTTCTCCTTGCTTCTATTAAAAAAATACAGAATGACAGCATGGCCATTAGATTACCAAGATCACCACCCTAAAGTACTAAAACCCAACTACATGTGTCAAACGGAATGACCAAAAGATATTTCTACAACCTTATTTCAAAGGTATTTTATTTCCTAATCTTCTATCATTTGACTCATTAGCATGGTTAACAGTATATATATAAACTGCAAAAATGCAAACAATATCTTGGTTTTCTGTATTTTTAAATGCATGCATTTTGCCCAGAAAAACCCACATTCATGCATTCAAATCTACTATGTAGTGTACACACATGCACACATGTGCACAAACACACACACACACACACACACACACACACACACATACTCTAGTTGTTTGTCTTAAAAAACTGAATTTCAGTAGTAGAAAAGGCAATGGATCCCAAGTGGCAAAACAGAGAAAATGAAAGAAATGTAAATTTAGATTCATTTCAGAAAACAGATTTTCAAAAAGTGATAAAATTGTACACAAGACAAGACTTTAAGAAAATGCACCAGAGTTGGTGCAAAAAAGGAAAAAAGAAAAGCAGTTTAAATGTCACCCAGGGAGGAACAGAGTATTAACTGGCAGAGCAGCCTGATAACCTGCAAGCCCTCTACATGTTCCAAATATTTATATTTCTGAGGAAATACATGTTTATTTTAGAATTAGGAAAGCATACAGCTTACATCTTAAAATTTTCAGGAGCCAGCACTAGTTTAATTATTAGCAGAGTTCCTTGGCCAAACTATTGTTTCAAAAAAAGATGGTACTCTCACATATTACTCCTTCTTCTTTGCAATCCCAAGGCCTGGCCCGGTGACTGGCACATACACACTGTTTAATGAAAACAATGATGGGTAAATTAGTATAGTTGAGATCTTGCTCTAAAATATAATTTGGCCAGATTTTGGAAATGTGAAGAGAGAGTTGACTTGAATGTCAATCGTTTCACCTCTCTCTAGCAGAGTGTCTATATAGCAATAATGATACTTTCTCAAATATTATTTATTTATTTATTTAGAGTCTCACTCCGTTGCCCAGGCTACAGTGCCGTGGCATTAGCCTAGCTTGCAGCAACCTCACACTCCTAGGCTCAAGCGATCCTCCTGCTTCAGCCTTCCACGTAGCTGGGACTACAGGCGTGCACCGCCACAACCAGCTAATTTTTTCTATTTGTAGTAGAGACGGCGTCTTGCTCTTGATCAGGCTGGTCCTGAACTCCTGAGCTCAAGCGATCCTCCTGCGTCAGCCTCCCCAGAGTGGTGGGATTACAGGTGTGAGTCACTGCGCCCAGCCATCTCAAATATTTTGAATATAATATCCTATACTTTCTTAGTGGTCACAATTATATAAATGGTCTTAGAAAAATTGACTTATCTACTTTTCTAAAGTTAAATTTTTAAATTTTTATTTAAAAGGAAAAGCACGGAAATGAAACAATATTTCACCCTACCCTCGTGACTCAGCAATCATTTTGCTCTGTTTTAGTGAAATATTTTCGGAACCCAAACTGCTAAATATAAAGGAATGAAAACAGAAACAAGAATGGTAAGCAATTTCTATTTCTACTAAAATCTGAAAATACAGAATTTCTATTTTTAATTTGAAGTCTAGAAATGAAACTCAAATATATCTTTCCCATAGTCAAAAACCAAAGTTTCTTTGTAAAATAAAACAAATAGGAAAACATTTTTTAAAAAGTAGAGAACAGCATTATTCTCTGGGTCATACCATTTTACTAAGTCCGACCTCAATTTTAAAATCTCGGTTTTTGGAACCTGAAGCAGCTGGCTCTTTACTGCACTAATTTGAGGGGGGAAACTGTCAGGAAGGAGGTAAAACCCTAAGTCAGACCTCGGCCTTCTGGATGTGAGAGGAACTGCAGAGGCCACATGAGGAAACTCGAGAAGGATGGTGATGTTCTGCAGTTAACACTAAAAACGCATTCTCAATTAAAGAACTGAGAAATGTCTATAAAAACATCTTAATCGGAAATGCTTCAGTTATAAGAAGATGCTCCTTTTTATTCCTGAACTTGACTGCAGGAAAGCAAATGCTCCCTTTTGACTCAAGTTCAAAAGGCTTCCTTAAATGCAAAACCCCAGGTTAGGTATCAAAGAGCAATGCTTCTCAAACTTTAAAGTGCATATGAATCACTAGAGAGCTTGTTAAAATGCAGGTTTTGGTTCACTAGGGCTGGGTGATACCCAAGATTTGTATTTCTAACAAGCTCTCAGGTGATGTGTATACCACTGTTTTGTGGACCACACTTAGTACAAGGATATATAGAATACACACCTGTGGATTCCCCAACTTTACCATCTAGTGGGGAAAGCCCATAAGTAAATATGTAACCATTGTAGTTTGACTTCAAATCATTCTTACTAATTATCTATAATAATATGGTTGTAAGACATTTTTGTTTTGATTATTTCTGCATTAAAACTGCTTTTTATCACTATATTGAAACACATAATTGTATAAAATTATCCTACAGAAAAAGATAGAAAAGATAAATCTGTTATGAACTGTTTTACTTTAAAAAGAATCAAGGAAATGAATTATGAGAAAATAAAAATTGTGTATTACGGTTTCTTGACTGAAATAAATGAAAGTGTTTCACCAAATAAAGAGGAAATCAACTCCTACCAACATCCAATTATTCAATTAAATTTTCTTGGATGAAGTCAACGTTAACTAGCAGTGTTCATTTCATACCTATTTCTGCCTCCTGTTTTAAGCAATCAGCTGACTTAGAAGATAAGGGTTTCTTACCTCAACGACAAATATCTACTGAGCATCAACTATGTGTTAAGCACTGGGCTTGAGCACAGAGGGTAGAGAGTAAATGAACGGGGGAAGACAAACAATAAACAAGTTAACTGTAAAGAGTTTTCTTCCATTTCCAATTAATCGTTTACTTATACGTGATAGAAGATATGGAACCAGCCTCCAATATAGCCCACGATGATCCCCACCTCCCAGTATTCATGTCCTTGTATAGATCCCTCCCAAGGTAACCAGGGCTAGCCTGTGCATAGGATAATGCATAAATGAATGACCTTCTGAGGCTAGGGCACAAAAGACACTGGAGCTCTGCCTTGCTTTCCTGGCTGTCCTGCTCTGAAGGAAGCCAGCTGCTGTATCATGACAATACTCACGCAGCCCTGTGGAGAGAGTCACATGATGAGGAACTGAGCCTCCGGAGCAGTAACTTGCCAGGCAGGTGAGTGGGCCACGCTGGAGGCAGATCCTCTAGCCCAAGTCAAGCCTTCAGATGACTGCAGCCCTGGCTGACAACTTGACTGCCCCTCATGGGAAACCCTGAGCTAGAACCACCCAGCCAAGCCACACCTGGATTCTTGATCCACGGAAACCATGAGAGGAAGTGTGGTTTTAAGCCACTAAGGTTTGGGGTAATTTGTTGTGCAGCAATAGTACAGAAGAGAACTGGGTGAGAAGGTGAGAACACATTTACTTAAACAGGGTGGTCAGGAAAGGCTTCTTTGAGAAGGAGATATTTAAGCTGAGACTGGATAAAATGGAAGTTCATTTTTTCTATTCTTCCTCCTGCTGCCACTGCCAACTTCAGATGGAAGAATAGCACTCTGAACGAGGGAACCAAGTAGCAGAGGGAGGTCCTGAGTTGTATGGGGGGCAGTGTGGCCAGAGCACGTTCCAATAGGGAAGTGGGAAAAATGAGGTCACAGAGGTGGTCTTAGCCAATTCAGGTAGGGCCTCTTATAAAGAGTTAAAATTATATTCTTAATGCATTGGTAATCCTTTGATGAGTCTTTAACAGAAGACTAATGTGATCCTCTCTGTTTTAAAAACCTCACTTGGGCCTGGTGTGTAGTCCCAGCCTCAAGAGGCTGAGGCAGGAGGATTGCTTGAGCCCAGGAGTTAGAGGCTTATAGTGTGCACTATGATTGTGCCTCTGAATAGCCACTGCACTCCAGCCTGGGCAGCACAGTGAGACCCTGTCTCTAAAATAAATAAAATAAATCATACAACTGCAGTGTGGGGAAGGAATACCAATGCCTGGCCTTCCATCTACTCTTCAGTTATTCAGAGGCTCAGAGAAGAATGACCAGAAAAGGTTTGAAAGTAGTAGGAATCACACAAATACATAATTACTATGAGTATTACTATTGCTGTTATTCCAGACTCGGGCCTGGTGTGGCCTCTGCAGTGTTGTAGGAGAACAAACAAATGGAGAGGAGAGAGCAAGGATCCCTGCTAGTTTCTGCAAGACCCCAGAGCCCTCTCTGAGACAGTCTCTGAACCTCACTCAACTCAATTCCAATCATAGAAGGGAGTTATCTACTTGCTAAGCCTAAAATGTTGATGTGGAACAAACACAAATTTATAGTACAACTATTTCCTTTTTGGTGTGGGTGTGATTTTTTAAAACATAAACTTCATTTTTATTATGCAGATAATGTTCATCATAAAAATGCTCATTTATTATGCATATGACGTGCATGGCAGAAAAATCAAGAAATGCCAATGTGCGAAAGAGAAGCAACTACCAGTCACCCCAACTACCGCAAGACGAACACTGTTTTCGTGTTGGTGAGTATCCTTCTAGTATCCCTATGCCTGTGTGTCATACACACTGGTTAAAACTAAGATTTTAAAAAGTTTTTTTCTTCTTTTTTATGAAAATCAAAAATGCTGATTTTAGGTAATTTGGAAGATACGGAAAATATAAAGAAGAAAATAAAGGGCACAAATAATACCACCTCTCTTTCTTTCTGAGACTAGAAAGGCAGCTGGCAATCCGTTCACACGTGCAGCTCTCACTCTGAGCTGCCATTCCACAAACATTTATTTCCTTAATTCCAGCCTACCTTCTTACCTCACCAGGAAAGGAAAATAAAAGTTGAGGACTGTTCACTATGTAAACAGTTTTAGCACCATTTTTATAATTCACCATGAGATAAATGTGTTAGAGGGGTAGGAAAGAGAGGTGTTTTATCATGACTGGGAGAGAATTCCCTGTGCTTACTTCTCCCCAGGGACCCTAACCAACAACTTCCCTTTGAAAGATATTATAGGGAAAGTGCTTGAAGAGATAGGTAAAATTTCATAATTTACACAGTAAGAATGCTCAGACTGGCTGGGTGCAATGATTTACCTCTGTAATCCTAGCATTTTTGGGAGGCTGAGTGGGGAGGATCGCTTGAGGCCATTAGTTCAAGACCAGCCTGAGCAACATAACAAGACCCTAACTCTACAAAAACCAGAAAAATTAGCTGGGCATGGTGGTGTGTGCTTGTAGTCCCAGCTACTTGGGAGGCTGAGGCAGGAGGACTGCTCGAGCTCAGGAGTAGAGATCACAGTGAGCTATGATGATGCCACTGCACTCTAGCCCAGGCAGCAGAGTGAGACTGTCTAAAGAAAAAAAAAAAAGCTCAAACTGCATTTTCAGTTTCAAAACAAAACCTGGCTGGAGCAGTGTATTAAATTCTGGTGGTTTTAATTACCTGGGTTTCTCTCCATGTATTTTAACTGACCTAAATCTAACCTTCATGTACAAATTCCTCTCCTCATGGACATTAGCCACTCTTATTTGCATACAGCTCCCTAGATTTCCCTGCAAAGTCTTCTGCTGCTCTGAGGCAATCGCCCAGGATCACAAGTGCTGTGGGCCCAGAGAAACCTACATTTCAGTGATAATCCTGAATATTTTATTGAACAACTGAAAGTCATTTACTTAGTGGAATGTATTACAGCACATGGTGCCATTCCAATCGAGGTTTAATCCATTTGAAGGCAGACTTTCAAGAATGTAAACCTGTATTTTGTTTATAAAAGGAGTCACTCCACAGTTCAATTTCACAGGAATTTTAAACCATTGATCCACAGCCAACACTGATATGGTTTTACTCCTCTGATACTACAGTTACATTTTTGGATTCATTGGAAACATTTTTAGCCAGCAAGGTCTAACAGAGACATGATCTTAATGTACCTGAACTCTGGAAAACTTAAAGCTGGGAATTTGGACCACACTGTAAAAAGGTAACTTGAGATTCTACTGGGTGTGGGGGGCTGGGAGGGAGAGGCAAGGAGCAAACTCATGAATTAGGGTTTCATTTACACCTTTGGTTTAAATTAGATGTTTTGTCTAGATTAAAGCCATTAGTGGGCACAGTAGGAATAATGTGTTTGAAAATGATATGGTCTGAATTCCTCACATCTAAGTATGAATCAAAGCAAGACAAGAATAATACGGAGCACACAGAAGAACCCAGACAAAACCAGGGCTGTCTGGTCAAAGGTTATTTCTGGTTTCATGGTAAAGGAGAAGTTAGGACACATAAAAGAAATCACTATAGATTATTTATGTATAGTGTAGGTGCTGTCTTAGTCCATTTGTGCTGCTGTAACAAAATACCTGAGATTAGGGGAATTAGGAAGAACAGAAATTTATTTCTCACAGTTCTGGAGGCTAGGAAGTCCACGATCAAGGCACCAAGCTCTCCCAAGACGGTGTCTCATTGCTGCATCCTCTGGAGAGGACAAAGGCTATGTCCTCACATAGCAGAAGGGACAGAAGGGCAAAAGGGCTTAAGCTAGTTTCCTCCAGCCCTTTCATAATGAACCCTCTTGACTTTATCACTTCCCAAAAGGCCATACCTCTTAATACGACCGCAATGCAGATTAAGTTCCAACATGGATTTTGGAGAGGATACATTCAAACCACAGCAGGTGCTATATTAAGTCTATAATGAATGTTCTATAGTTCTCACTGCAGTGTATGGATTCAGTCATTCCCAACACTCTTGGTTATCTTTGTAATTTTCCATGCTAATAAATCCCTTTAGGTATTATGTTAAACATAGAACATCTGAATTAGGACCGATTACATCAGACAATTTAGAGTCAAGATTCGATGAATAGTCCCTCATTTCAGAATTCTGTCAATTAGGTCTATTTCTATAATGAAATGAAAATTTTATTTCTCCAGAGTACATCTCAAGAGCAGTGCGGCATTTCTTTGCAAGGCATACTTTGATAGGGTGGAAGTATAGGATGCTAAGGTCCTGTTTAGTAACAAAAATGGTTCCTAAATTATAACAAACAATATTAGGAGAGGAATTTGCATACCTCCTAAGAAGGAGAAGGAAAGAGAAAAGAATATGTGATCAAAGGCATTGCTTGGGAAAAGGTTGTAAAGGTAGAGAGAAAAACCTCAGATCTGGGATGGAGGAGGATCTCTAGAGGACAGAAGAATCTAATATAGACTCTTGAGCTCTTTGCTTAGAAAGAGAGGGGGATGTGTGTGAGAGAGCAGGCATTTACATGTGATATAAATCTCCACCTCTGTGTATTCATTCCTTATTAAAATATTGCCCACCAATTCCTTTGTGAGGACAGATTCCTTGCTAAGTTCCAAATCTTTATCGCAATGAGGCAAAAGCAGATGGAGTGAACAGAAACTGAAACTGAAGAACAAAAGGTAGTTGATATTTGAGTTATTAGAATAATAATTATTATTCCTCAGTATAAACATATTAAACTGACCTGTATAAATATTGATAATTATTATTCTCAATACAAGTAAAATTGACTCCGTAATTCATAGATCTGCAAATCCTTTTCTGCCTTTGTACCTGTTGATGTTTGCTTCTTGAACTTACGTAAGCCAGTCTTACTAATAACAGCACCTTACCCCTCCCCCTGAGAGACAAATGACACAATAAGTGATAGTTTGGGGAAGGGTAGAGAAGGTCGGGCTTGAAGAGGGGGTGGCCACCTGAGAATTCAATGAGATGATGCGGGCACATAATAAACACTTAACAAATGTTCCCAGCTATTAGTAGGAATAATAGCAGGGAAACATAAGTCCTTCTGTCTGCTTCTGTCTCTAGGGAAAGGTTTTGTTCTGATTCATAGCACATGACTATTACCTTGAAGACACAAGGGGGACAGGGCTGGAGAAGAGATGACTTCTTTGCCCCAGAAGAATCTATTAACAAGTTAAGATGGGGTCCATTTCTCACTACTAACTCTTTTTCTCTCCACTTTTAAGTTCAGCCGAAGAAAGCCTCCAGCATTCCTGGCAATTAGATCGAGGTCTCTGGGTTCCAAATGCATCTTTGATAGATGCCTCTAACCACATCAAGGTGGCAGGTGCATTTCTCTCAGCATTTAATGCTAATCCTTCCTGTCATCTAAGGATAAATAACTACACAATCACATCAGGAGGCCCCAACATAAATTAACCAGCGGTTTTAATTACTCTCCAGTGACAGTGTCTTCTACAAAATCCAGAGAAGTGAAAATCCGGTCAGTTTGTGTTTATATGTACGTGTGAGATGGCCCAGGCTATGCCAGAACAGTCAGGGTATCGTTTCTGTCCCTATGGAGGAATGAGATAAGGAACCCATACCCAGTTCAGGGTGTGTGAGATAGCACTACGTTCTGTAGGGTGCATCAGAAGGGATGATTTCCCGATGACACTGCCTGCAGCTGCCTCCTTTCCTTGGCACAGGTAAATGAGTGGCTACAAGTTCAAGTTTGCGGAATCAGACAAACCTGGGACCACATCTCAGCCTGCTACATCCTCACTGTTTCATCCCAGGCAATCTCTATATTCCTGAAATTTCTCATCTGTAAATGGGGCTCGTAACTCTATGAATGGCATAGGTTGTTGTGAGGACTAAACAAGACAATCTCTACAAAGTACTTAATACAATACGTAGTATACTCTAAATGCTCAATAAATGTTAGCAACACCAAGAGAAATGCAGAGGGAGCCCCTGTCCCTGTGTTGCAGGGCACAGGTTGCTATGAGGGTCCAGGTGTCCTTCCTCCCACCCAGGCTTCTGGTTGAGTGAATCTGAAGAGCATCTAATCTCCCACCTGCGACTACGAGTAAACACAGTAAGCAAACACTTAAAAAAATATATAAATACATATGAGAACACAACTGCTGTAGATCTCACAAATTCAAAATGCAAATCCCTGCAACTTCATTCTATATACAACATTTTAAATCCAGGTACCCACATAAACCAGTTTCAGAGGGTTATCCCTTCCAAAGAAACAGTCCAACAACCAAAAGTAATTAATAATAAATCACACCCTTTACCTAGGTCCTCATATTCCGTCAGAGGTTGACTCATAAATAAGCCAACATGCTTCTTAATATCCCTTTGCTACATATAAAAAAATGTTCAACATCTCTAATCATTAGAGAAATGCAAATCAAAACCACAATGAGATACCACCTAACCCCAGTGAGACTGGCCTTTATCAAAAAATCCCAAAACAACAAATGCTGGCGAG
>CAUYRT010081901.1:0-34054 GCA_963574885.1 Lepilemur ruficaudatus
AGTCAGTGTGTGGGTGTAACTACCATGTAATATAAAAATCATGAATATGATGCCCAAATCTTGACTATTTTTCTTATTTTCTTTTAAATATAGGTTATTTATTATACTTTGTTTTTTTTTTAATTGGGGGAAAACTACAAAGCATTTACAGTACAATGTTTACAGTCACAATTTGCAGTGAGCTGACCTCTCAAAACATATCACCACTCAAGTTGACCCATCTTGCCACATTCAAAAATCCACTCTGTCAAAGTAGTCCATAGAGCACACACAAACATTTCTTATTTTTGAATAATGTCCATTCAGCTAATTCATTCGTTTTTAAATCAGGTTTAATTGGTTTTTGCTGTTCAGTTACTTGAGTTCCTTGTATATTCTGGATATTAATCCCTCACAGGACGAATAGTTTGCAAATGTTTTCTCCTTTTATGTACATTGTCTCTTCACTCTGTTGATTGTTTCCTTCGTTGTGCTGAAAAGGTTGAAGCCCAAAACCAATACTGACTTTCTCAACTGTATGGTTCTATTACTCCCAGTCAAAATGGTGACCAGAGCTTCTCTGATATAGTCTTTCTATTATGTCAATATGAAAATTAGTTGTAAATGAATACAGACTATATCAGCTGATAGAATGTACCATGAAAGTTTAAAATAGATAAACGAATCTATAAAAATAACTCTGTAAAATGTGTAACTATAAGTTGAATAATGTGCATTGACATTATAAGAATATAAGAAAAGAAAGAAGTAATCTATGCAAAGAAGAATACTTCAAAATTCTCTCCCCAAATTCTACCAATCACTACTCAATATTTTATAGTTATTGTTACCAGAGTGCGTTATACATCAACTCACCCTGGAAGGTGCGTTAGTTTTCTAGGGTTGACATAACAAAGTACCACAGACTAGGTAGATTAAACAGCAAATTTATTTTCTCAGATATCTGGAGGTTAGAGGTCTGAGATCAAGATGGTGGCAGGATTGATTTCTTCTGAGTCAACTTTCCTTGGCTTGCAGATGACAATCTTCTTCCTATGTCTTCATACGGTCTATTGTTCTATAACTGTGTGTGTCCAGACTTTCTCTTCTTATAAGACACCAGTCATAGTGGATTAGAGCCCACCCTAATGAACTCATTATAATTTAAATGCCACCTTAAAGACCTATCTCCAAATTCAGACACATTCTGAGTTGCCAGGCATTAGGACTTCAATATATGAATTTGGTGGTGGAGGGGGTTGGGGACACAATTTGGCTTGTAAGAGAGGGTTTTGAGTCTGTTCAGGTAGAAAGGGATCTTACAACATCTCAGTAGGGGCCCCATTTCCCTGTCTCCTACAGCCACCAATTTTAGGCAGCTGAGTGCCCTGGAGAAATGTGTTTTCCATACAGGGAAATTAAAGGAAGATTAATTATTTTTCCTGGCATGAGTATCATTCACTCTTACTGGACAGTCAAGGAGGTAGGTGCTAGATGCTAATGACTTCACAGCTTTAAAAGTCATTGAAGAGAAGAAGAATTTGTTTATTTCATGGGTTCATGAGTAGTCTATAGGCACACAATGACATCCCTCTTGTAACCCTGTGGTGTTTAGCATTTTTGTCAATAGACATTTGCATTTCTGATAGGGCCTCCACTAATGTGTGACATTGGCCAAAATTTTAGCTCAAAAAGTGAGAAATGAGTTGACATCAGGTATTCTGAAGTAAAAAAATGGAGAAATGCCAAGGATGTCATCATGTATACATAACTACGGCAAAGATATATCTCAATGGTTTCCTAGTTTGCTATATAATTGGAAGAATGAGTTTCTTTTTCTACAAACACACACACACACACATCCCTACCTGAGTCAATTTATTCCCTTCAGACCAGCTGAAAACACTTCTTTACTCTTTCATGTCATCTCTTGACTTTGTGAGGGTAGTCCCTAAGTTCTTACTAATCTCTTTATATTTTCTAGGTTAGCACAAGACTTTCAAGAAGCTGTGATTGTTACAAAGGGTGATCTTAGAACTTAAAAATTATAAATTTGATACAAATTTGATAAAATTATGAAGTTTTATCAAATTATTTTCCAGTGAAAAATATAATGTAACAACCTAAGTGAAATTATTAGATAGATGTAGAAGCAGGAAAGGTAAGTAGAATTTTTGAACACCTATTATGACCAAGAATGTAACAAGGTCTTTGCATGTACTATGTTAATTGTCAAAATGACATTATAGGTAAGTGTTGTCATCTGCATTTATAGATATAGAAAGAGATGCCAAAACTAATTTAAAAATCTGTTCTAAGTCATTAGATAGTAAAGACCATAAATGGAACAACTCTACTGTTTTCAAAAACCATGCTTTTTCATTGCACCTTAAGACTAGCATCCTCCAGTGCAATATACTGTGGTTCTTCCAACACCTTCATCCATGATATTGGTATAACTGCATTAATTTCTTATTGTTTGTCTACTTTGTCTTTCAAGGTGTGGTATTAGAGTTAGGAGATTTTAGTAAGCACCAACGGATAATGTGTACATGACTTATGATTTTATTTCATGTTAAATACTTTAATAAGAAAATAACTAATTTAAACTCAAAGACAATTCAGGATATCCATCAGAGAATGACTTTTCCTTATGCTCATGTCTTTCTACCGTCCATTATTCGGGTATCCCACACACACACACACACACACACATATGCACACACACACACACCCCATCTCTTCACATAAGACAAATCTTCGAGTCAATTTAATCCTAGCGCTTAGACTGTAACAGTTAATTTCCTACAGGCCTGTGAGTGCTTACAGGTTGTCCTAAATCTCTGATTTAGTCACTTTAAAATCCTCCTCCTGGCAGAGTAGCTTCTAAGTGCCAGGCTGTATCTTTTTATGACAGGACACTACTTACATGTACAACCAAGAATAGACATCCTTGGCCTTGATCAACAGTCATTTACTTGTTTTAATATGGGATAAATTTATCCATATTACTAGAATCCAAAGTACTTTCTTTAGTTTCCTAGTTGGCTCTCCATTCCCTTTATAATTTCCAAGTTTACTCACTCTCAGTTTGAGCCTTGGACCAGATAAGTATATTTAGTATAATTGGTGTCTGTTTCTCTTTTCTTAACTCATTAATTCATCTATTCATTTATTTATCATTAAAGATTTATTAAGCAATTGAAATATGTCTGGGTTTTTTTTTAGCTGCTGGAGGTACAGTACTCTAAAGAGACAAAGTTACTTTTTTCACTTAGCTTATCCTTAATCAGAATACATAGATAAAATGATGTTATAGATACATAATGTTAGGTGGAGATTCAAGCTTTAAAGAAAAAGTAAAGAGTATAAGGGGATACAGACGTGGGCATTACTAATTTGTCAGGGTGGCCAGGGAAGATCCTTCTAGGGAAGTAATATTTGAACAAAGACCTGAATGGAGTTAGAAAGAAACCTTGTGGATATTTGGAGGAGGAGAGCCAAGTAGAAGCAGCAACAAGTGCGAGTGTACTAAGGCCAGAGCAGTTCGGGGTCCTTGAAGAACAACAATGAAGACAGTGTGACTGGAACGCTGAGAAAGGAGGAGAGTGTGGCAGGAATGTGAAAACATGACGCTGTAGAGGTATCCAGAGTCTAGAATGTAGCCCTTGTAAGCTGTGGCGACAACTTTAGATATTGTGTTCTGTGCTATCAGAAGCCACTAGCAGTGTTTGCTTAACTTGGAATGATCCGATCTGATCACGTCTTCAAAGATTACTCTGGCTGCAGTAGACTTAGAGTGCACTGAGTTTAAATTGGTAACAGGAAAGGCAGTTAAGAGGTTATGTACATGTATGCCATAACATCATGCTGTAAACCTCAAACATACACAATAAATTTTATTTTTATAAAAATGAGTCTATTGTAACAGTCTGGGTGAAACATGGTGGAAATTTAAACTAGAGCAGCAGCAGTGCTGGTGGTAGTAAGAGGTCAAATTCTGAATAGTACTTACATACTCATATATGTCATGCCAACACAACTTACTAATGGAGAATCAAAAATAATTTGAAGGTTTTTGATTTGTGGTTACGACATTTACAGAGATGATGATGATAGCAAAAGAAGCACATTTGAGAGAGTAATGAAGAGCTCATGTTATATTTCAGGAGTCTACTAGAAATGCAAGTGGATATGTCAATTAAATAGTTATATATGAAAGTGTGAAATATAGGGGAAAATTTGTGGTTAAGCTTGAGTCATAAATATGAAAATGGGACTTTTGAAGTCACGAGCTTAGATGAGACCAACAAGAGAGGCAGTGTAGATACAAAAAGGATGAAGTTTGAGAATTGTGCTCTAGGACTAATTTTTATAGATTGAAATAAGAAAGAGTTTTCAATGAGAGACAGGCTTGGAAGGAGAGGCCAAGGCAGTATGTGGGAAATTAGGAAAGTGCAGTGTCTCACAAGCCAATTGACGACAGTGATTCAAGGTGCAGAGCATATGCCACTATGCGAAATACTACTGAGAAAGTTAGTAAGTTGATGGCTGAGAAGGTGGAAATGTGAAAGCCTTCAGAACATTTGCAATAGTCATTCCAAAGGACAGGTGGAGGCACAATGCTGGTTGGAGGGAATTCAAGAGATAATGGGAAGAGAATAAGGATAGTAATGAATGTAGACACTTCTTATGAGAGGAACAAAGAAATGGAGCTGTGCATGGAGGAAGACATGGAAATCTCTCTCTCTCTTCCCCCCGCCCTTTCTCTCTCTCTCTCTCTCTCTCTCTCTCTCTCTCTCTCCCCCTCTCTCATGTTGGTGGGGAAGATATAGTACGGGGATTCTGGAGGAAGAGATAATTTTATTATCCATATTATCCACCTCTTTACATAGGTAAAAATAGACAGGATCCAGTACACAAAGAGGGGATTTTTTAGTTAGGATCAAAAAGGTGTTATCCATCACAACCGGGGAGAAGATATAGTTGGTGGATTCAAATGCTGTAGCCTAGGAAGCAGAAGCGGTCATGGAAATATGTTGCAATTCTCTTCTATTTGCTTTTTTCCCCAGTAAAATGAAAGTCAAAGCCATAAGCTGAAGTGTAAACTAGTTGCCTAGGACAGGAGGAGAATGGATTGACAGGGTAAATGCAACAGGAGTGTCAGGCTGCACTGAGTCCTCAGTTGACATTTGAAACATTGATTTGTTATGAATCTAATCAGGTCACCAGTTTTTCTATAGTTTTGTGAGACTGTTGGGTTCGTTTGTGGAACAGGCTATAACCATATTAGGCTTTGCCAGCAGGACATGTTGGAAGGAGGAAGAAAGGAACAAGAGAGCAGAATATGTATGGAAATGCATTAGGATACAGATGAATCTTGGAAGCAAAGGGGATGCAGATGGAAGTGAGGATGTGAGGAGAATGATGGGTAGTGAAAAGTTGGTAGGGCCAATGAGTCTGAAGCACTGTTAGGACCGAGGAATGTGATACCTGAGTGATTAGTTAGAGAGGTTGTGCCATAAAAGGGAAATGAACATTAAGAGGTGCAATAGAAGTTGGGAAGATACTGCCTGGTAAAGAACCCTGAGAATGAACAGCTGAGGTGGGATGGAGGACACAAGCACTGGTGGTGAGGAGCATAAGGATGAGACAAAGGGAGATAGAAGAGTTATTTTAAAACACCAAGAGTGGTGGCAGGAGTGGAGAAAGAGCAGCAGGTCAAGTGCAAAAAGTCTTCAGTGAAACAGTATGTGCCCAGGAAGAAAGGCAGTGACTTCAAAAGGAACATCAATGATGAGTCTCATGGCACATAATTTTATGTATTTTTATTGTATTTTGTGTTTTTTTAAGGACAAGACAATGAGAAAAGAGAAAGAAACTTCCCTTTCAGATATCCAGCTAGGGGTGTTATTGAATAAAACACAACCAGCGCCATGAGAGGACTAATGGGGCCGTAGACATATCTTCAGTGAACACTTGTATTATATTCAGAACAAAAGAAAATGAAGAGAAGCAGTGGATATAAGAGGTTTTCTGCTAATAGGCAGTAGGTGCCAGAGAGCACAGTGTAAAGAACCAGGCTTGAGTCAGGCGATGTCTAGTGTGCAGACTAATGGATATGAGAGTGTTTGTGAGAGGAGATGATGGGAAAAACATAGGCTTCTAGCGGTGACTTATAGAGGAATCAATCAGTGTTAAATATCTCTAAAAGAAACAGATAATCAGTGAGTGGGCGTTTGTTTGTTGTTTTTAGAGACAGCATCTTCCTCCTTCACCCAGGCTGGAGTGCAGTGGCTCAATCCTAGCTCACAGCAACCTCAACCTCCTGGGCTCAAGCAATCCTCCTGCCTCAGCCTCCTGAGTAGCTGGGATTACAGGCGCATACTACCATGCCTGGCTAAATTTTTTATTATTACTTTTTTAAGAGCTGAATTGTCTCTATGTTATGTTGCCCAGACTGATCTCGACCTCCTGGCCTCAAGCAATCCTCCAGCCTTAGCCTCCCAAAGTGCTGGAATTACTGATGTGAGCCACTCCACCAGGCAACAATCGGGTCTTAGAGTAGTTATTTCTTGGGACTGCTGTGAGGTTTAGAGACTACACAGAAAGATCAAAGTTCCATGGGTCTCCCTTGAAATCCTACTGAGGGTAGGATTGAGACAAGTGAAGATGAAGTTTAATCATAGTTAGTTGTCTTTGGGATAGTGCCTACCCACACCCATTCTACTACCATAACCACATGGCAAAATGCTTCTCCTTTGCTTTTGCTTTTTGTTAATTTAGTGCCTATGTCAGAAATGATTAAAGTATATGGTTTATACTTTAACCAGCACAATAGATTGTCAGCACAACAGGTACCTGTTAGACAATCCAATCATGCATTTGCTGCAATTTAACACCTGCCAAATGCTTGCTTAAGACATGATATTTGAGTGGAATAGCTGGATGGAGAGATTGCATGCCCATTAGGCTCTCTCTTAAGTTGCTGTTCTTACATTAATTTTGATCAACAGAATGCAGCAGAACCTAAGACATAATTATGTCAGCGCTCACTGAGCTGCAATTTCGTCATATGCCTTCTCCTTTGTAATGACTCAATAGTAGATGCGTGCGTTTGAACAGCAGTTCTGTCTTTTATTAAGCCATAGATTATCCGTTGTGTTAATTGGTGTCTCTTAAGCAGAAACTCTTGCCATAAATTCCTCCTTAACTTTATTTCAAGGAAATCATTTAACTCTATAAGGGAATTTTCACTAGATTTCTGGGATTTTACCAGAAGTATAAAATTTATTTAATGAATCACATTTCCTTTTTTTCCCCCCTCTAGATCTTAGAAGTTCTGGGTCCTAGAAAGCTTAAGAACCTATGCAAACCCTACTCTAACTCTTTTCAAGTGTCTGGAAATATAGTACATGCCATGTGCTTTTGTAGATATGCTTTTCTGAACCTCAACTATCCTCTTAAGCCTTATGATTCAATTTGAGCTATCTCAAGTTCTTCAAGAAGTAGGCCAAGAATAAATACTTAAAAAAATATGTAAAGTGTATCTCTTCCATAATTTTTATTCTAAGAAAAACCAACATTACTTTTTATGTGTTACATAAACATAGATTATTTATGTTCCCAGATGAATGCAAAAAGAAATGTATGTACTAATGAGAATACATAGATCTTAGAGTAAGAGGAAAGGTAATATGATAATGTTACTAATACTTTTAAAAGTAGATTCTATTAGTCTAATTCTTTCTGTATACTTTTTTGAATCTTCCTTGATCATCACAATGTTTTGACTTATTATTATTAAACATTGCAGCCTAGAGATAGTAATTAAAATTTCTACTCTTACATTGCCCAAAGATAGCAGAATGGGGATAGAAATTCATGTCTGTTTAACTTCAAAGTTTGTTCTCTTAACCTCTCACCTGCTGTCTCCTAACTTCATTAAAGGGAATCTATTCTTTCCTGCATTCATATTTATTTTTGCCACCTCAGCTTTCAGCCAAAAGTATGGTGTGGTGGCAGAGCAAATCCACATTACATTGCTGGCCCTTGTGATTACAGAAAAACAAAACAAAACAAGACACTAAAATGGCCTGGGAAATCTTTGAATTATCAAATGTACTACAAGGCTCAATAAGTATCAATAATAGCAGTTCCACTGTCTAAAGATTTATACAGTATAATTTTGCCCAAGTGTATATGCTACCTTTAATTATTTATCTTAGTTTTTTTAAAAAAATAATCTTAGAGGAGAGCTTTAGATTAGAATCCATCAGCCCCTAAAAAAATAAATAAATAAATAAGACACACGGTAAGTGTAGCCATTTTTATAATATTCGAATTGCCTAAAATATTTTTTAATCTAACAAAAGTTTCTGCATTTGATCAGTCAGTTGAAAAGCTATGTGGTTCAGTAGGAATCCCCTGAGGTTTGAACCTGTTACACCTGGGTTTTCAATTTTGACGTGGGTATTGATCAGTGGCATCAACTTGGATAAGTCATTCAGTCAGTTATTCTACACATGGGGTCCTTCTGTGTAGAATAATGATGATAAAAATAATATCTACATCATAAGCTTGTGCTGAAGATCAAATGAGATTATACTTATGAAAACACTGTACTAAGTTGTTTGAGGACATTTTTGTTTTGCTATGTTATGCTATGTAAATAAAACTTTTTCTGTTTTAATGGATTTTTTTCCCATCATGATTTCATAGGTTAAAAAAAGTAATAGTGGTTACATTCTTTTAAGAAGGGCATTTTTTTGGCATATTTTTTGGACTTAATATTTGTAGGAAAATATGGCATAGATTGTTTCAGAAGAGATTCCCTTACATGCACCACATCTTTTTTTAATCCTTAAGAAACACATGGATTCAGAAATTTATACAGGGCTCCTTTTACTAGTTTTGGGTTTTTCTTTTCTGGTTCATGTCCTGGACACTTTTGGAAAGTACAAGGCTGTGATGCCTCTCAGGGGCGTCCAAGTTTCAACTTTGGAAAGCCAAGCCAGTGTGAGCTAGTTTCTCCTGGGCTATCCTAAGATACATTCTGGATTTACCCTACAACTCTTTCTTTGCATTTCTCTTACACATACTAAAACTCCTCCTTATTTCTGAAGACAAGTACTAAAATTTTTGAGCAACCGCCTTCCAAGCAAAATCTTTGAAAATGTGATCAGCTATTTTTTCTACAATGTTCTATTAGTCCTAACCTTTTACAATTTATATGTTACTTTACTTGAATCTGAAATTGGTATTTATTAAAACGTAAATTACAGAAAGGAAGAATTTTTGTTTGTTAATTTGTATGTCTATTTTTGATTTTTGTTTGTGTTTGTTCACTGTTTAACCCCCAATAACTAAAACAGAGGCTAAGACATAGAGGCTAAGACATAGCAGGTGCTCAGCAAAAAAATTTTTTTAAACAAAATAAATTTATTTTCTTACAATTCTGGAGGCTTGAGGTTCCAAGATCAAGGTGTGAGCAGAGCTCAATTCATTTCGTGGACTGTCTTCTTGACTGACAGGTAGCCACCCTCTTGCTGCTTTTCACAGAGGCATCCCTCTGTGCACGTGCACCCTTCTGTCTCTCCCAGCAAATATTGCTGAAGAAATAAGTGAATGCATTTCAACTTCAAAAATAAACTTTAAGACAAGTATTTCTCAACACTTTTAGCTAGACAGTAATGGACTCATATTGGATTTCAACTCAGAATGAGGAAAGGCAGGGTAATTTTCTAGGGGAAGTAGGTAACAAGGCAAATGCAAAAGCCTGTAAGAACTACAGCCTTTTTAATTTGACATTAATGGAGATTAGTTAAAAATAAAAGCAGCTGTTCTACGATAATAAACAAAAAATTCAACATCCCTCTTTCTCTTGCCATTCTGTCACTCTAGTCTTATCTTTTAATTAAAACTGAACTTTAAAATAAATGTGTCTGGCTTGCTAGTTTATTAAGTGGAATATCAATGGAGAGCTTCTAGATTCAGCAATTGGTATGCTATAGAATGCCTTTTAAAAATAAATGACCTCATCAAAGGCTCTGATTTTATTGAAAGTCCAAGGTTATTGTTCTCCTATTAGAAAGGAAAAAAAAGAAAAGTGTGAAAATTGAAGAGGTTTGATTTCAGATTCCTTTATAGCATGTTACAATGCTCACATAGCTCTTTGTAAAGAATGATTAACTTTTACTAAACATGGAGATTTTGCCAAGAAATGTAAAGTTGATTATGGTTTATATGGTTTATATAAATTCAGAAACTTCTGAATTTATACTTGCTAACATTTGCATACACTGTGCATTTTTTGCTTTGTTTACAATGTACCATAATCAAATACACTGAATATTCTCTCAGTTAATCACGTAACTTTTGAGATAGCAGTTATCAGTGGCTGTTATTGAGCTGTGATTTTATTATTTGTCTATGACATGAACTTGTCAATAGTAAGAAAATTAAGGGTAATAATTATGTTTTGTAGGCATGTACAAACCACACATAGACATTTAAATTTTGATTATACTATGCTATATTTAAAGACTGGATGTCAGAAGTATGATTCTTAGTCCTGGCTTAATCACTTTGTGTAACTTTGGCTGTTTTAGCATTTCATGACACAGCTTTTATTTATAAAATAATGAGCATTATGTTTGGCCTTAATTAATCCTATGGATAGGTGGAAGAATGGAAATGATATATATGGAAATGGTTTAGAGAATTAAAATTATATCAAGACAAAGCATTAAATATTAATCCTTCAGAAATCACATTTTCAAAATAGACAAGATAATAGTTTTATTATTATATTTACCTTTGTTATACTGTTACCATCATTGTTTTTATCAATTTTATCTGTAATAAACAATCTGTGTCTGCACATTTGTATGTATGTTCAGGTATAAGTGATAGTGACATATTTAGGTTTTCAAATATTCATTAGATCTTCATATTTATAGCCGCTGGGTAGAAACAAATATTGAAAAAAGACAGGAATAAAGAAAAATGCAAAGATTAATGATATGAATATAGATCTTTAATCCTACAGTAGATAACATCATAGGAGGTGGTACTGGTCATTTAAAAATGAAATATATAATTAAAATGTAGTATCGTAGAAGAAATATGCAAAATTGGTTATATTTTTGCCCTAAATCCACAGTATTCTCTATACATACAAACAAGTATTATTATCTAGGCTTTGGGTTTTAAAACATGGTATACACATGCCAATATCAATCTGGTTGGATAAAGGTTCATGTGATAAAAGAGTTGTAGGTGATATTAGAAAAGTAACTTCTTAGACTCTTTTAATATTAAATAAAATAGTTTATAGTGTTCAGTTAAGATACAAAGTACTTCCACATTGCAGTATTAGTTTTATTTTTAAACCACTTCTTAAAAGAGACAATTGACAATTTAGAGTATATCTGGGGTGGTTAGAGGTTCTTAAGCCATACATAGGAGGAACATGTGAAATGCTAGGTCTGTTAAGATGCCTCTTCCAAATGCTATTATCAAACTACTTATTTCACTCTAACCACACTAAGCTGTCAATTCTATAATATATCATGTCTCTTATTTACTGTATAAACCCCAGTGACTATTACAAATTAATTCTACAGTAATTTTTTCCTTATGTGGGTGATTTTTTTTGGAGGAAAAAAAACACTAATGTCTAAAAAGCTGTAAGTCTGGTGCATTCAAAGTAGAAATGAGTAAAACAAGAAGAACTAAAATTAACATGTAATGCTCAGAAAAAATCAGAACTGATTAAATGGATATTTCAGTGTGATGAATTTCAGCTCAGTTTAAAGGAGGTTGTTATAGCCACATTAGACATGTCCAAATATTGAAGCTTTCAAAAGTAAAGCTAATCCATCAGCAAAAATATTCAATCAGAGACTGGAAATGCCTTTGTCAGGATTATTCTGACAGGAGATTTTTTCCTTTGGGATTGAAGTTTTAACTAGATAGTGTCTAGAAATCTTTAGAGCCTAAATTTCTATTGTTCTATTATGTGGCTCAAATTATAAAACAAGAGCTGATGGAGTTAATTATTATCCAAAAGCAAGGATCACAGGTCTTTCTCCATCAAAGATGAATCACTGGATGGACTCGGGACTACAAAAGATTCCTGCCAAGAATGGTCACTTCCAGATCTGCTTGGTTTCCTGACTCCATAGAAGACAGATGATCTGCCTGCCTGGCTTATCTTGTGCTCACCAGCTTCACATTCTGCTCCTACAGACTGGCACGCTTGCCTTTCAGGCCCTTTTCTTGTGCTGCACTTGCATCGTATCTCATTCCCCTTTATGAGATCGTTAAAATGAATAAATAGAGTAATTACATTGCCAGCAAGTAGGGCTAATCTCACTGCATGTATCCTAAATGTCCTAACTGTTTTTAAAACCAGCTGGCCTGTGTCTCAAACGCTGACAACAAAGGTAATGGCCTTTACATCTAGACAGCCAATGGTTTTCTTCTATGTGTTTTTAGATTTGCCACAAGGAAAAAATTGTAATCACTTCCTTCACAATGATAATAGCCTAATGTACATCATTTACGGTGAGGTAGCTGAAATGGCTGTCGTTCAGGACTGCATATTATCTCCCAGGGCCAGAGCAGGATTGCCATTTTTGGAGAGAGACAACTAGCTATTCATTTGCTGCCACTTGATTGGAATAATGTAGAAATTCGTTTGCTTGCCAGGATTTTCCTTTTGGCTGTGAGATCCGGAGAATGTGTTCTGTGTTACTGCAGTGATGCTCATGTTTGGGTCCATGTTTTTGTTTCTGTCTTCGGTACTACCACTCGTCTCTTTGTTTTGTCCGCAAGCTCCAAAGAACTGCAGGGAATTTATTCAACTCTCCCACCTGGATTCAACATTGAAAAGCTTTTTTGTTCCCTATCTGAGAACAAGATGGGGATCATTCAAATATGAGAATGATGTGACCATAGCTGACTCATTTTGATTTGTAGCCATGTTGGTCCTGGTTCTCAGTTCGCCAGAAGCCTCTCCTCCTCTATTATGGAAAGGCCTCCAGAACCACCACAAGCCCTGAGAGAACACTTGAAGGTTGATTTCTACTTGGCATTATGAAGGTCTGCTTTCCCCCTCGAGGAAGGAAGCTGGATTCAACAACTTGATAAATTATAACACCTAAAGTAAAAAGCAAATTATCCAGCCTATGAGTGATAGTTGAGCATATTGGAAAACATAGTTATTGTTATAGTTTAATGCACTGATTGAGAATGTGGCTTTGAATCATCCTGGCTGGGTTTGAATCTCTGCTATAGCTCTTAATAGTTGTGTGTCTTTAGGCAATTTAATAAACTCCCTCTGAAATAGAATTATAAACAGTACCAGTATCAAAGGATTGTTATGAGAATTAAATGTGATAATGTCTACAGAGCATTTAGAACAGTGCTTGTTTCATCATAAGTGTTTAATAAACCCAACTCATTATTGCTATTGTTATAATATTATTACTATTACTATTATAGTGTGAAATTCTTTAATCTCTCATGGACAGCTGAGATATACAGCTTTATAAAGGCATAAAATGCAGAAAAATGAGCTATTTACCTCACCCAGGGTAAGCCCTCAGTTGTACTTTTGGTGGACTGATTTTTATCAGCAGATTTACTTTTGGTCAGCTGGTAACCTGGCATGAGCACAGCTGTTCAGGCACTTAAACAGCAGTCTTAGCCAGGACAGCATGAGAATAGAGGAAGATTTATATTTTTTGTCATTCTTGTTACTTTTGTCGTAGTTGGTTTTATTTGTTTTAAATCCTCTGCCATAGCTCCAGGGTTTGGTGAAGCAGAGCCAGCTGGAAAGAAAAGCTCCAATAAGTACTTATTTATCCACTCTCAGTGCATAACATACTCAATATGTTGGAGGATACAGGGAAAACAAAATTACATGTTGCATTTTGCCAAATATTTCTGTCATTTCACATAATAATTTTGGCTTTCCTTACCATCAGTTTGATGTGTCTAAAAATATGGACAAATTGTCTATGAACAAGGCTACCCAATTGGAGTTGTGTTAGATTTTGTAACAAGCACAGATTTTAAAAGTTTGCTTAGTTTCCACTGTCAAGTATAGATTTTTTTAGTGTCATTCATATTGAAATGTCTGAAAATGGATGCATTAGGGAGTTGGTGGAAGTGGCATTTCCTCCAGAGAGCATTCCCTTTGCAGTAACTCAGTAACATCCTGGAAAGAACTTCACTTGTCTTACTGCATGATAATAACCTATTTCAAATCATAACAAAAAAAGTGCCTCTATGTGTTTCTGCTCATGCTTTCTCAAGTATATATATATACATATATATATATATATATATAGCTTATCTTCTTGCTTACCTTCTTGAAATCACTTTTTGAAATTGGGAAAAAGAAACCTAAACAAAATGCATGTCTTTACTAAATCTTAAGAACAACTGATCTGTATTCTATAAAGAAAAAAATGGATAAAATAAGCACAGAATTAAGGATACTATCATCATTTAATAATGTTATAGATTAGACAAATTTAATGATAGATGAAAGCCAAAGATTTTTCCAAATTAAAATTCTCAAACACATAAATATTGGAATTTGTTACCATTGAAAATACATAGGGATATAGCAGGGGATGGGAGGGAAATGAGAAAAGTTTCACTAGGGTAAAACACATTGAAAACAAAGCGATTTGTTGATATAAGAAAACAAATAATACCCATTCTAATTTACAAACTAAAAGCTACTAAGATGTTATAATAATGGATATGTTAAGTATGTATGTATTGGAATGTCAATTATAAGTCTCCTTTTAATCTTATTAGGGTTAGAGCTAAGATAAATAAAATATTATAATTCTATTCTCTGGCATGGAACAGTGTTATTAACCACTTTGTCAGGTCAATGTTCTTCATACTTTCTCTGCTGTAGGTATGGGAACTTTTGACCACCAGTCTTGGTCAGTGTCTGATCCACACCCGTCCTTCGTCTATGATATTAGGTTGTAGTCATAGAGGTGTCCATCAACACAAAAGAAGCAGGGAGGAAGTCAAAACTGTTATACCCAGTTTCTGCTGAGAAGTCAAAGAATAATGTGGGTATGTGGGGCAGAAATTGCGAAGCTCCCCCTCTGGTAGACTAGAGAGAAAAAAAATAAGTAGTGGAGCCAAGTAAAGTAATAATCTCCATCAACGTCATCAGCTGAATCATAAAATAAGCATTCAATCTAAGAAGAAGAAGAAAAAAGCAGCAGTTCACTATACAAAAAAAATTTGATGCTAACATAAATGAACATAGGAAATAAATAAGAATGTGTTATCTCTAAGCAAAAAAAAAAAAAAAAAAGAACAAAATAAAAGGAAAAATACATTCAGAATAATTTCCTTAGTTTGTTTTCCAACCAGGTCACATTTTTAAACAGAATATCTAGAGGCATCACTGGGCAAGGCCCTCGATGGAGGCTCTAAGAGCATCTTCCTCACCAGCATTAGATAGGAGTCAAATTCCATTTGATTCTTGGAAACTCAGTGGTGTCCCTTGCAGTGGTTCTTCTTTAGTAGTACTCACCCTGAACCTCCTAGGGTCAAGGATCAGTTCCAGGAAAGCCCTTTATTAGCTCCTCCTTCATTAATTTTCCCTACAGTTATCTCTCACACATGTACTGTGTGTCCAAGCAATTTTATTGATGTTTGTATTAAAATGCAACAGACAGTCCTACATATCCAGTTTTATGCAACAATGGGCTATGAAAAATAAAGAGAGATAAATGCTAGTCACTAATCTAATTGCTAGTCATTAATCTATATCTCTTCTGTAGGCCATACATCATGGAAGATGGCCAAACAAAAGCCATTGGTGCTTCCAACAGTGTACTAGACATTCTCCTCTTGGATCTTATTGTCACTAAAAATTTATTATGACTCTTTACTTGAATAGCAATTCTGATATTTGAATCATTATACTTCCATTTGCATCTGTTTGAAAGTTTGGTATATGTATTTCAGTCCTCCCACTTTCTTTCTCATTCAATTTCAGGATTTAATTTTTCTTAAGAATTTCCTTCAGAAGTTTCTTTTATTTTATCCTCTTTCTTGATATCTTTTAAATATATTAAAATCTTTATGTCATAATGAAAGATTTAATATACAAATATCAGAAAAATTTTCTAATTTTCTTTTGCATGCAGCTTATATCAAATTGATTCTCCTACAAATAACTTTATATAGCTCCTTGTTATTGATAAGATATTAATAATACACAAACCCCTTTCCCTGCATTCAGGGACTCCCAATATCTACCTGTGATTCAATATTAAGGCTGCTCTTTGGAATGTTGATGTATCTGGAAATGATTCAATAACGAGAGTACCCTTTGGAAAGCTGATTTGGACATTGTTAGCACAATGGGACTGCCAGTAACTAGAAAAATTAATCACTTTGATTTTTAAAATTGGTCAAATGTTCAATGACATAACATCAATGGCATGCAACAATTAACTTTTGTGTGAGAAAATTCTGATGCCACAAGTAATTTATTTCACTTTTAATGTTTTCAAATTAGACTAAATGACAAATGTAGTTAAAGATCAGAGATTTTTGATGAGATAATATAAGATAAAAATTCAGTGAACTTCTGATTAGTTCTCTAATAGTTTATCAACAGCATACAATAGAGAAAATATTAAGTAAACTACCTTTAGATTGTAAGTACAATCAACCAAACGTATTTCATGATTAATTAGATTAATAGTAGTGTACTCTTTATACATGAAAGTAAACTAACAAGAAATTTCTATTGATCTGATTTAGCAACTGAATTGCTACAAAATGAAATCAGCATAATATTTTAAAATATTTCTATCACATGAAATGACTTTATCATAAATAATTTGCATATAATTAGATAGGTAACTATTATAAATATATCTGGGGTTTCCCTATTTATAGTAAGTAGCCCTGTTATAAAATGGAGAAACTAGGAAAATACTGAGACATGAATTATAACTGCAGTTCAGATACCAACTTTTGTAACTTTTGTAAAGGCCACCATCTCTCTTTTCATCGGTTTCTTCCAACCTCCTTACCCAGGGATGCCTGCTCTGCTTCAGTTCCTAAAATACTTACTACCTTACCATTCTACTGTAATATTAATATCTCACGAATAGATGTTTTTCCTAAACTGCTTATGCTTCCTTAGATCACAAAGTATAAATTTATGCATATACATTATTAAGTATATATTAGTAAGCATATGCTATGTGTCTTTGATTCCCACTGAAACCTTGTGTAATACTGAAAGAAGACTCTGAATAATCATTTGTTTAAATAACATAAAATGATCATCAAATCAGTATCGTGCTACAGCAGAATTACATCTATGAAAATCAAGTCGAAAATTCTCCCAAGTTTTGATTATATTTGGATATAGTTTCTTGCCATCATGATGAAATTTCCAGAATGACTCTTACTTTGAAAATATGGCATTTAAATCAAGACACTGTAACTCTATCAGTAAGATGCTTACTCCAATTGTTTTATAGCTTTTAACTTAGTCATGCTCCTCGAGTCCCTCCTATTCAAGTATAGAGCAGGAGCAAGAATTAGAAAAGGAAGGGGAGACATATGCCACTGGAAGTTCCCAGAGGACAGCCAGATACATGGTCCTGATCACCTTTATGATCTGACTCAGTGCCTAGTGAATAGTTCGTACTCAGTAAATATGTGTTTAATGAATAATAGTGAATGTACAAAGTGATGTATCAGAAAAGCTGGGGTCCTTCACAATCTCTAAATCCATTTCTGAAAATGTGTTTTCTGTGAAGAAAATTGGGGAATGAAGAAGAGAATCATATATGGGAAAACATCATCCATTTCAGTTTATTTATTTATTTATTTATTTATTTTTGAGACAGAGTCTCACTCTGTTGCCTGGGCTAGAGTGCGGTGGCATCAGCCTAGCTCACAGCAACCTCAGACTCCTGGGCTCAAGCAATCCTTCTGCCTCAGCCTCCCGAGTAGCTGGGACTACAGGCATGCTCCACCATGCCCGGCTAATTTTTTACATATATTTTTAGTTGTCCAATTAATTGCTTTCTATTTATAGTAGAGACGGGGTCTCGCTCTTGCTCAGGCTGGTCAGTTTTTTAATAAGCAACTAGAAGAAAGCAACTCCAGAGATGTAGAGAAAGGACTTTTGAAAATTTGTTCCTCTAGAAAAACAATGAGAATACTGGCAAAAATTGTCAAAAATCAATGGTTTTTTCAGAACTTTTAGTCAAAAGCTTGGGACAATTCAGGAGAGTTTCTTAAAGGAGTAAGAACAGTTAAATTTTGTGGTATTTTAACTTTGTAGCAATTTAACACATTCCAACTCCCTCTAGGAGACCAATATTACCCTGATACCAAAGCCAAACAAAAAAAAAAAATCACAACATATCCAGACAAATGTTTCATTTGAATATAGATGCGAAAATTGATAGCAACACACTATCAAGCAAAATCCTGCAGCATATTAAAAGGATTATATACCATGACCAAGTGGTATGTATTTCAGCATCTGCAAGGTTGGTTTAATATGCAAAAATGAATCAATGTGAAACACCACATTTATAGAATAAAGGACAAAAAAGACATGATTATCTTAAGTGATTTAGCCACTCTGAAAGATGTTTTGCCATTTTCTCAAAAAGTTAAACATAGAGTTACCATTATTGCTCAGCAATTTCAATCATAGTTACATATTCAAGAGAAATGAAAACAAATGTTCACATAAAAATTTGTACACAAATGTTTATACCAGCATTATTATTAGTAGTTAAAAAGTGAAAACAACCTAAATATATATCAACTGATAAATGGATAAATAAAATGTGGGATATATGTAAAATGAAATCATTTTTGCAATAGAAAGCACTGAAGTGCTGACTGGTACGTGCAATAATGTAGATAAATTTTTAAAATATCCACTGAACAGTAGGCCACATATGATGCCATTAATGTGCAATGTCCAGAACAGGCAAATCCATAGAAATAGAACATGAAGGGACATCCTTGCTAATAAACTATCTAACAGGGGGAAAAAAAGGAAAAATCACAGCACACAACTCCCGCTTTGTTTGATGAGCCACCTGTGGCTTAACTTGTCTTTAAGAGTGTGTTTTTATAGCACTTGAAGAGTACTGAGCAGATAAAAGGAGTATGACCCTCCTCCACATTCTCCAGAACCACATTCTGAGAAATCTGATAAAGCCAATCTAGCAGAGAAAAACAAAACAAAAACAAGCCAAAAAACACAGCTGCCTCCTGTTAACATTATGCAACAATAACCACTCTATCGTTTACCCTAATAAAAGCCCCAAACCCCTTACCCTCGAGGCCAGCACTTCATTTTCTTTCTTTTATGCCATGCCCTTTCCTCCCTTGGAAAGTAAAATCAACTTTTTCTTTAAAACCCATCCTAATCTTTGGGTCGAGAATTCCTTTTCAACCCACAGTGCGAGTTCCCACCCTATCAGAACACAGATTAGTTGTTTCCAGTGGATTAGGGAGACGGGACAGGAGTGGGGAGTGACTGCTAATGGGTATGAGTTTTCTCTGTTTTTCTTTTTTTCTTTTTTTTATGGTAAAAAGTGGACATTTTGTAGGTTGTTTGATATTTTTTATTAATAGCAGTTTTAAAATCTATAATAATGATCCATGCTTGTCAAAGGAGTGTTGGATGAGAATATAACATGAATTACTTGTACATGGAGACTTGTGCTTACTTATTTTTTAAACTTACTTTTTTTTTACTTTTTAGTAATATTTTTTTTCTTTATTGAAGTGTAATTTACATATCATGTCTTTACTCCATTTTAAGTGTACAAAGTGCCCGTCAATTCATGAGTGGATTGTTAAAATTTGGTATGTGTATACAATGGAATATTACTCAATTCTAAGAAATGACAGTGAGTTAGCACCGCTTATATTATCCTGGATTAAGCTTAAGCCCATTATTCAAAGTGAGGTGACACAAGACCCAAAGAATGGGCCCCACTTGTACTCGCCATCAAATTGGTACTGACTGATTAACACTATGGTCCTCAAATGGTGGTGGCCTTCACCAGGGATTTGGGGAGTGGGGAGTAGATTCACATCCGAGAGATGTGGTGAGCACTATGAAAGGGAGGGGCATGCTTGAAATGTATTTGGGATGGGTATTAGGGTCTCAATAGAGGATAGGAAATCCTCTAAAACTGATTTATGTGAATAGCTGTACAACTTGGTAAGTTTACTAATAGCCATTTTTCTTTTTCTTTTTCTTTTGAGACAGGGTCTCACTCTGTCACCTATGCTGGAGTGTAGTGGTGCAATTATAGCTCACTGCAGCCTCTAACTCCTGGGCTCAAGGGATCCTCCCATCTCAGCCTCTGGAGTAGCTAGGACTATAGATATATCACCATGCCTGGCTAACTTTTTAATTTTTTTTGTAGAGATAGGGTCTTGCTATTTCGAACAGGCTAACTCAAACTCCTGGACTCAAGTGATCCTCCTGCCTTGGCCTCCCAAAGTGCTGGGATTGTAGGTGGGAGCCACCACACCTAGTCTTGGTGTTTCTTTGAAGGGTGATAACATGTTTTAAAATTAGGTAGCGGCAATAGTAGCATACCTATTTATATATGTTAAAAACACAGAATTGTGCACTTTTAAAGTGTGAATCTTACAGTATGTAAATATATTGGAATAAAGACATTCTAAAATTACAATTTTAAAAATGCAACTTAGTTGCTAAAAAAATGAAATCAGCACAGATCAGTATTTTCTGGTTTTAAATTCATTCATTCATCTTTCAGTCATTGATTTAACACCTACACTATTTCAGGTACCATACAGATTGGAGTATAAAGTATGGATCTTGTACTATGGCAGTTCAAAGCCCTGCACAAAGGCACGCATGTAAACAAAAAGCTAAATAAAATATTCTATGTAGTAATATATGCTTCCAAAGTAGTCTGATAGAACAAGACCAGAAAGAGATTTTTTTCCTGGTTTGGGGGAAGGAGAGTTGTCAGAAAGGTTCATAGAGAAGTCAACATCAAGCTTTTAAAAGATGTATAGCGGCTCACAAAGGAAAAGCAAAGGAGGGGTCTTTCAAGGCAATGAGATCAGTCTGAGGAAAACAGCATTGCAATACGATGTGGCTCGTTTGGGGAATAGAAGAATATGATGTCTTCTCTGACCCTCTACATCCTCTTTCTGTGATTATGGAGGAACGTCATTTGTATCTTCCAACACTAGAATAGAGCCATCATGTTAAACCAAGCACACAGTACTCAACTATTTCAAGGAAAAAAAGATGATTTAATATTATGAATTATTTTTGAAATAAGTTGATTAGATTATCTCTTCATACAGAAAATGTTATGATAATAAAGTACTCAAAGTTGAAGTATTGAAATGCTTAATGAAACTACTTTGAAAATATGAAAGAGAAGAATAAATTTTGCAAAAAGCCCAAAGGATCATAATTTAATTAAATTTATACCTATAAGTTCTATGGTTTGAATTGTACATTATTGTCAGAAAATCTCCAGAGTGCAGATGGTTATACAATTACTTATGAGCAAAGGGGATTTTTGCATTATTGCAGTGGATCCCATTTTTAATAAACTAAATGTGTAAAGACATCGAAATATATCTTTATCTTTATATTAAAATATTTCTTTAGGATGTGACATATAATATTTAGAAAAAAATGAGTCAATAATATTTCCATTTACTCATAATTGCAAATATCTTGTTCCACATCAGGTTCCATGTTTATTTTTCTCATTGCTATTGTTAGTTAATAAAATAGCACACTGTACTCATGTTGTCTTTCTGCTTTTAAACTAAAAGTGCATGGGTTTACATGATAAATTTTGTGCCAAGGAAGTATACCAATGAAAAATTTCAATAAATTATGTGCTCTGTATTTTTTCTCCAATGTGATTTGTTAAAAATTGAGGTATAAACTTGTATATGGTGACATACACAGATCTTAAGTACTGTAATTAATTTTGACAATTGTCAATGTTCATGATAAATATTGGTCTAAAGTATTCTTTGTTTGCTATATATTTTTCTGATATTGTTAACAGAGTGATGTTGGTCTCATTAAAAGACTTGGGAAATGTTTCTATTTTGTGTTCTGAAAAAGTGTGTATACAATCTTTTTTCCTTCTTTAATGTTTAATAGTGTTCATCAGTGACACCATCTAGGCCTGGAGTTCTCTGTGTGGAAGGTATTTATTACCAACAATTCAATTTCTATTAAAAAAAATAACACTATTCTGTTATCTATTTTCTCTTGAGTAAGCTTTGCTAATTTGAGTCTTTCAAAGAATCAATTTCATCAAAGTTAACATATTTACTGGAATAAACATATTCATGATTACCTCTTATTATTCTGTTGTTTGTATGATGTATAGTGATGTCCTATTTTTCATTCTTGAAATTGATCATTGGTATTTTGTCTTTTGTTTGCATGACCAGACAATTGACGTGGTAAAATATCATTTTGTTAGTTTTCTTTTATCCCGTGTATTCCTTGTAAAATTTTCCCTTTTTTTCTGGTTTTAATTGCAAATTATTTATGATTATATATTATCTTTTATTTATTATTTCCAGATTTCCATTTTATTATTTTAGCAGCTGCTTTAGGATTTACAATATCTGTCTTTATCTTTAACATATAACAGCCCACATGCAAATGCTATTGTGTATCTTCATGTGTAGTGTAGGAACTGTACATTATATTTCTTTTTATTGTTTCCATTTTTTTTACTATTGCTGTCATTTGTTTTATTTCTATATATGCTATAAACCACATAGTATGTTGTTATTTCTTTGCATTAAACAATCAACATTTAAAAAACATTCTTACATACTTATCCACATATAATTGTTTTTAGTGCTCCGTCTTTATTCTTTTTCTTTTGGTTTTATTTTATTCTGTTTTGTTTTGTACAGTTTCAAGTTTCCACTTAGTATCATTTTCCTTATGCCTTAAGAACTTCCTTTACCATTTCTTGTGATGCTTTCTCTTGATGATTAATTCTTTTAGCTTTTGTATACATGAGAAAGCCTTCATTTGATCTTTGTGTTTTACGTATATTTTTTTTCTGTGGATTGAATTCTAAGTTTACAAATATTTTTATTTGTTATTTTTATAGTCAGTACTTACAAATGAGTTCCTTTGTTTCCCGGCCTGGATTGCATTGTTTCTGATTAGAAGTCTACTGTTTTCTTTCCCTTTTTATATATTACACCTATTTCTTCTGACTTTTAAGACTTTCATTTTATTAATTGTTCTATGCAGTTACTTGTTACATGCTTAGATACAGTTCTCTTCGAATTTTATATGTTTGCATCGCTGGTCTCATTATTTTTCTCATATTTGGAAAATTGTTACAATTATTTAAAAAAAAATTGCCCCACCCCAGTACCTCTCATGTGGAATTCCAATTTATGCAAATATTAGAACTTTTACTATCACCTTACAGTTCTTCAACATGCTTTGTTCTTTTTACACACTTTTTTTATGATTATGTCTCTATTTGGACAATATCTATTGATATTATAATTCACTGATTTTTTTAAATCTATCACTGATAGTTTGCTGATAAGCCTTTTGAAGCATTTTCGCCTCTAATATTTTGTTCTTAATCTCAGCATTTCCATCTAAAACATTTTTTATAATTTCAATCTCTTTGCTGACCATCCATATGCTTGTTAGTCGTATGTTCTGTTAGTTCCATTATCCTATCATTCATAGCTATTTTTAAATCCCTGTCTAAAATTTTCAACCTATGTGTCATCCCTCAGTCTGGTTTTGTTAACCGTTGTATGTTTTGACAATGGGTCACTTTTTCTTGATTTTATTGTGTCTCACAATGATTTATTCAATGCCAGACATATATTAAAATACATTAGAGATAGAGATAAGTATTAATTACATCAAGAAACATGTGCACCTCTTCTGTTTATCTGTTTTGAGTTGTCGAGTCAGTATTTTCAGTAATTGAGTTTGAGATTTGGGGTTTGTTGTTGCTATAGTTTCCTCCAATGCACCCCAGCCTTCAAATTCCCTAAGAAGCAGGCGGCTACTCCCTTAAGCATCCTGCAGTACTGGCGTTTTTTTGTCTTTATACTGGATTCACCTTCAGCTTCCAAAATGCATGGCATGTTTGCTCCACAGTGAGGTTTCTCTGTGCATTTTTTCCTCTTTGTGGTTCTTTACTACTTAGCTCAAAGTTGGGAGTCAGGTAGGGTTTCTTCTGTTCCAGAATCAGTCTTATGAATGTCCCACTTACCTGGACCTCAAAGATGGCCCTTTATCACAATTTCTATGCCTTCTTTCCCATGGTAACTGCTGTCTTAATGAGATTTGTATCACATTGGATGGGGGGGTGCGTATCTTAAGTAGGCAAAGGTTTCCTGTCCTTCTAGTGGCCATCTCTTCTGCTTCCTATTAAGGCAGTGTGCTGCACCTAAGCAGTTTTCCCCTCCTACTGGCAGACAGCCTTTCATTATATCCCTTCCTTAAATCAGAGGACCTTTGCATGGGATTGAGGAAGGAGGATTTTCTCCCCTGTCCCTGGTTGTGGATGACTTTTGCTTCTACCTCTTCTCTGGAGGCAGTACCCCTTTGTTTGAAAGGATGGGGGAAATATCCTTTTTCTTTTCTAAAGATCTTGCGAATTGGTGATGTTTTGTGCCTGTGAACCACCAGAGGGTGGGATGGGGGTTGCCCTTTGAGATTCCATACCTTGCCTTTAATCTTTCTTAGCATCTGGTAATCTGGAATAGACCCAGTGATACAATAAGAATTTGCCTCAAGTCTGGGACTGCCAGGTTTTCTGACCTGACACGGTAGCCTATACTTGGCCTTTAAAAATGTGTTTAAAATTTAGTGATAGAATTTAGTTCACTTGGTTGCTTTGCCATTACATTTCTCTGATCAGCCCAGAATAAGTGTTGATTTTATAGATTATCCATTTTTTTTTGCTGTTATTGTTAAAGTGGGAATGGTATTCCCCTTCAGCTTTCAAATTCTGAGTGAAAGTGGAATGGTCTGTATATTTAATGTAATTAATTTTGTTGTCTTCCAGTGTATCATCTTCTTACTGATTTTCTCTTTGTCTCCTTTTCCCACATCTATATTTTCTTTTCCCTCCTTTCTTGACTCCGTTCAATATATCGAGTATATTTTTTCTTTACTTGACTTTACCTATCTTTTGTTTCTAAATGACAGTTTTAGGAATTTTTAAATGCTTCTATAACTTCTTATAATATAATATGAATTAATATTATATCATTTAATTTATAATGTAAAATCTCTATGAAAGTTTACTTCATTTCATTTCTTTTTTTGTGATATTGTAGTCATGTATTTTACTTTTATCTGTATTATAAACCTCACATTTTACTTCTATGTATGTTAGAAACTCCACAATACATTATTAATATATTAGCTTTAAGCAGTCAATTTTTTTTTAAAGTAGGAAACAACGAAAAATGTGGGAACAACCCAAGAGCCCATCAGTACATGAATGGATTAAAATGTGGTTTATGTATACCATGGAGTACTATTTAGTCATCAAAAGCATTGGTGATATAGCACTTCTTGTATTACCCTAGATAGAGCTAGAGCCCATTCTACTAAGTGAAGCATCACAAGAATGAAAAAGCAAGCACCACATGTACTCACCATCGAATTAGTATTGACTGATCAACATGTATGTGCACATATAGTAGTAACATTCACTAGGTGTGGGGCAGGTTGAGGAGGGGAGGAGGGGATGGGTATAGTCACACCTAATGGGTGTGGTGTGCACCATCTGGAGGATGGACACGCTTAAAGCTTTGACTCGGGTGGGGCAAAGGCGACATATGTAACCTAAACATTTGTACCCCCATAATATGCTGAAATAAAATAAAAAGAAAATGTCTTTAACATTTCCACACATATTTATTATATTTGGTACTCTTAATCCCTTTGTGTAGCTCCACATTCCACCTGCCATTATATACCTCATACATAAAGAATTATTTATATCATTCCCTGTGTCGCATATCTGCTAGTCACAAATTAATTTATCTTTGCCTTATTTCAAAGTGCATTTATATTTTGTTCCTATTTTTAATTCACTTGGTATGGAATTCTGCAATGACAATTTTCCCCCCAGAAATTTAAAGATGTCATTCCATTGGAGACTGAGCTTGCACTATTACTGAAGAGAAATTGTTAGTATTTTTTATCACTGTTCAGGCATGTAATTTCTTTAGCCTCCAGTTGCTTTTAAAATTTTTCTCTTTATTTTTGCTTTTCAGCACTAGGATATGCTACATATGGTTTTCTCATTGTTTTTCTTGGGATTCATTGAGAGTTTTGTATCTGAGAGCTTAAATTCTTTATCTCAAGTGAACAATATGTAGTATTACTGCCTCAAATATTTTTTCTACTCTTAACTCTCACTGTTCTTCTGATACTACAATCATCAAAATGTTAGAATTCTTGGTATTTTCCCATAAATTACAGAATATCTGTATCTATATCTATATCATAATCTATAGATAATCTGTGGCGCATGGGATCTCTGTTCAGTGCTTAACTTCGAAATAACTACTTTCTCCTAGAACTCGTGGAATTTTATCTTATGTATGTACATCTTAGCGTTTGTCCAAAGACTTAACTAGCTCCTTCCGCAGATACAGAGATCTCCTTCTTTATGCAGTTACCTCCTTTTGAATATTTTACTGCAAATTCCAGCCACTTCTATAGGCCCTAAGCTCAGATTTCTGCTTCCTCAACTCAGCAATATTACCGTGCTTTACTTCATTATATTGTTGCTTGACAAGTGCCTCAAGGCAGAAAACTAGAATAACCATGGGTACGACCTCATATGATTCTCTTCCCCCAGAATCCCATTCCGGCACTGCCTATTTTCCAATGTCTGAAAAATATTGCTTTGTATATTTTGCCCTATTTTATAGTTGCTTATAATGCAGGATTCGTCTGGTACAAGCTACTTTATCAAGGCCACAGCTTAAAGCATTTGAGCTTACTTTTGATGTATTACTTCAAGTGTTAATTGTATCTAATGAGCCCTGTACTTAGGTTGAGTCCAAAAAAATCCACTTTAGCAACTTATTTTCAACAACTTACAACAGCTATCATGTCAATAGATGTTTGTTAAGAGATGTATAAATCCATGTAAAAAATATTCGTAGTAATCAGAAGTTAAAACTAAAGAACATGAAACTAGAAAAATGGTACTTTTAAAAAAAAATTCACATGGCTATTTGATTGTTCTTCAATAACCTTGACATGTGAACCAATAAACCACCCCAGGTTTCTTATTGAAAAAAAAAAACACAAGAGAGAATATGATCATGTTCAATCTAGACTGGAATGCCAATATTTTCACTATTTTAGAATCCAGAAATGATAGCAAATAACCTTAAATACCCTTAAGATATATGTCATAACAATATAATATTAATTTAGTTGAAGTTAACAGACTTCACTATCAAATATAACTAACTCAGTCCCATCATGGACAATTTCTATTCTTGAGGCCAAACTCAATTTGTTTTTACTATTTATTTACAAACATTAATAAATATAAACAAGGCTTTCAAAATTCTTTTTATAAAATTAGGCTTTAACTTATGTCTATCTTTATATACCCATACACATATTATATACAACAAGGTTTTTTATTCTAATTAGAATAGTGTGAGCTAACATTTTAGTACACATATTAAATCAGAACGTAATTAAATTCCTAATGCAGACAGAGATTTGTGGTGTTCTCTATAGCTGTGTAACCAAAGATGTTTACAATTAAAGAAATGAACAAATCATATCTTGAGAGAAGAGACAATAGCACATTTTTTTGCAGCTTTCATGAAGTAATGATACATGATCATTTTATTATTTTAACTAAGTTTTAATGCTTAATTATAAAATAGTCTGCCTTCACTTCGTGGGTAGAAGATGGCAAGAACAAGTCAAATGATACCCATATCCTTAGATAACCCATCTGTGAACTCTGTGGGGGAATAGTTGTCGCTGGTTGTAAGTATTGGTTTGAAAGTTGTGGTGGTTGGACATTAAAGGAATCTCGATAAATTATTTGGTATAGTCCTCACCATTGGGATGGTTAGAGGTGAAACACTCAAGACAGAATTGTTGTTGAATAGTTTCTTCTTAATGCGTTCAATGGAAATATTTCCATACCCCTATGCATCTGGGAGAAGAGTCCTGATAAATTTCTCTTTCTTTAGTTTAACCCATGTCTTATTTGGTGTGCTTACATGTATGGAATACAGATATTTGCCATTCCTTTGATATGGTCCTTTATCAAAGGGACGGCATATTAACCTTTATCTCTCTTCTAACTTACGTAATCTGAATTTACAATTATTTAAATGTATATATTAGCATGTAAGCAAAACTTGAGAAGAGGCAAAATTTTCTTCAGTGTCGCAGAGCAGTTTCAGCCTCATTATACTTCCTTCATCTCTGGACTAATTGTCTTTCCTTGTCTTCATGGTACTTCCTTCTGTCATCAGAGCTCTATCTGTACAATGCTCTGTTTCTCATGTATCCCTTTTTTAATCATGGGGCCAGCAGGAATATTGTCCCCATCCCACCCTCATTACCACACTCACACTGTTAGACTCAAAGCCAAAGAAGCAGAGTTATACATTATGACACTCTAAGCTCTAACTAGCAGATAGTATAAATGCAAGCTCACATATAATAAAATCAAATAAAATGTTCTTTTAATTCAAGAGGTTTCATTGTATGTTTATGTTCACAAGTAAACCCTTGAATAAGACAGAAATAATTTCAGGATCATTTTTTACAGAGCAGATTTTCTACCTTTGTGAAAAATGAAAGTAACAACCATAGTAAAAACATATGGATCAGCAAATGTTCTGGTCCAAATATTCCTTTGGTGTTTATGCCACCAAATAAATCTCTGTTCTGGCATTTATTTTTTTTTCCTATAATAGCACAGAGAGAAGCAGTGCCAGCTTGAAGTGCCAAATAAGGTATCCTTCCTAGGGTCTGGTAGGAATTGGACGGTGCCAGCCCACTGGGCACTACACGGAGTTTGTTAGTACGAATATCTTTATGTGCATCTCTGGGAAATCAGAAAGCCAAGGTTTCTGGATATACAAATGTGCCTTTCCAGGGTTCTTTTTGGCCAGAGGGCAATATTTTAGGTATAGGGAAAATGCTGTATAACAAGACAAATTTCTAAGGTAGCCTATTTTTTTTTATCTGATTTAATAATTCAAAAGGCAAAATGAAGTTCAGGGACCAAAGGTTGAAATGAAGAAAAGGTATGTCTAATAAAGGCAAGTTACATTATTTAGAAGGATGTACGAGGAGGCCCTAAATATTTTACAGGTTAAAATAAAATTCAAGGCTATACTAATTTTCCTCATTTCAGATATAATTGCTGAAAATCTTCTAAATATTGCAAAAAATAATAGAGCAACAGGAATATGCTATTTGAAACACATTCAACAGCCTCTGCAGAGAGGTCTTCTCTGTATCTCTGTCCCTCTGCTGCAATGCCAGTCCTGTTCACAATTGGCACTTAATCACTCTTCTCTCGGAAGCCACAAGATGCCATTCCCATGACACAGGGTTTTAACAGCCTCCACTTTGTAGATTTCTTCAGGGAGAGAGTGGGGTTGCTTAGACAGTGGAAGGAAGGAAGGAATGAAATAAGCTGCATCTTCCATTCTGCTCAGAACCTGTCAATCAGCCTGAGAACACTGCTAAGACCTCCTGTGCTGACAGAGGCCATGATTTCCAGTGAGATGCAAAACGAAGGTCCTGACCTTGCATTCCTGAAACGGATTCTTCTTCCACTTTTTGACATAGAAATGATCTTGGTATCTTGACCAGAGTCCAGTATGGTAATTGCATTTCTGTTTACTTGTCCTTTCCCAGGAGCTTTTACTATTAATGGGAATTCTGATACTCTGCGAAGAGACAGAAAATTTTGGCCATCACATTCTAAGGAGAGTGTGTTCCTAGAATAGGAATGGGGAAATTAATAATAATCAAAAATTGTCTTATTCACCGTGTGCTCATCTTCTCATGTATATAATGTTCTTTGTGTTAAATTCTTGTAAGAAATCTTTGTTGTAACTGAGAGGATACCATTAACTATACTTCACTAAGAAAAACACTAAATAATGGGAAGCAAAGATATTTGCCCAAAGTTAAACAGGTAATCAGTAAAGAGCTAAGGAAACCAAGCCCAATCTAGGGTATAAAAAAAAAAATGTGAAAGTGCCTCCACTTTTGGTTATATGGAGAGCAGTAGATTATTTATGTAAATGTACTTTTTAATATTCATTACACTTTAATTAGATTTTGATTACACAAGAAATGAAAAAAATCCATTCTCTTCATCAAAAAATAACATTATTATTACCTTACTGTTATAATCCTCAGAGGAAAACCAATGCTATCAATATGAGTTGTTTATTTTCAAAAAAGATACATGTGTGCATAATCACATATGCATACCTATAAGAAATGTAGTTTATATGTATGTACATATTTTTGTACAAATGATACCATAATTTATCTGGGCTCTGTACCTTTTTGTCACTTAACAACATAATCTGAAACATCTGCAACATCCTTGCGTCTGCCACTTTGTACACATGGGTTAGTACTTCTCAGGCTGGTTACTGAGACATGAAATTGCTGAGTTAATGGATATGCACAAGTTAATTCTAAGATACCTCCCAAATTATCTTTGGCTACGTGTCCATTCTGATTCTTATAGATTCCTGTGCCTATTGCCTCTCTGCCTTTGTATCAGTTGATGTAGAGCTGCTTGCCCTACTGATGCTACAGACCCACCCTGTAAAGCTCTGCTCAAATGCTTCTATTGAAGGCATCCCTATCTCACAACTATAACCAAACTTTCTCCCAAATGAAACCATACAGTACTTTAATCTGTACTCCCCCCGTGGTACTTACCATGTAGTTCATTGTATTATAGCCATTTATATGCAGCGCTTATCTCCCTCTCTTTCCCCAGTAGGCTGTAAATTTTCTAAGGGCAGGATGCATGCCATTATTTTTTATATTTGAATCCCCACGTCCTGTAGTTGTGTGCCTTGTTTAGGGCTACTATTCTAAAATCTTTATTAAATGAACAAAAAGATGAATGAATGTATGCACAATGTATCATAGAATTTCATGTCAGATCAGTGCCTAGGAAATTTTAGGAAATGTCAGTAGTGTTGTCTATCGTTAATTCCACAGCAGCTTGTCTGAACTCAAGTTGTCATGTTTTAGCCTAGTCATGTATTTGTCTCCTTAATGCATCATGTTTTTTATCACTAATAACAGAAATAATCCTATATATTTTCAGGGTAGTAGTGCTTGTTAGGCATAGAGAACATTCTTGTAAACCAGTTCTGAATTGTCCCATTACTGAGCACTACTCTCAACTGCAGTGAGAGATAAAATTGTTTTAAGTGTTCTGAGTATGTGCTTGCATTCCTTATGGCTGACATGTCATCATAACATCCCACACTCCTGCCTTGAATCCAGCCAGAAACTAGGACATTGCAAACCACTTAACATCTGGATATCAAGATGATACATGTTTCAGTGGGTACAGGGAAACCCTTTCTTCCTTCCTTCCTCTCTTCTTTCTCTTTCTGTCCCTCTGTCTCTCACTTTTTTTCTCTCTCTCCATCAATAAGGACTGGAATCAGTAGAAACATAAATGAATTTGGAATACATGCAAATTTTAAGATACTCACAATAAGCCTAAAGTATTATGGGCAATTTACATGATTTTTAAGGAAAAATTATTCTAGTATTCAAAAATTCAATTAATGTACAAAAAATGAGTATCAAGAGATGATTGAATTTAGTTTATGCAGACCAGCACTCCGCCTTTCAACAAACCCATCTGCTGTCTATACTGAACCTTCTGATTGAAGGTTCTTTAAATTATCTTCCAAAATACTACTCTCTAGTGTCTTATAACTCTAGTAATGAATATAATTTTTCTTTTTGTTATGAAACAGTAAATATTTATGTAAAAACATCTGTTAATTCTAATCTTTTTCCTTAAAGAACTTTCTACAATTTATTTCCAATAGCATGTTTTATATATTAAAAGTCAAGTACTAAACCTTATTTAGGAGGAAGATACATAATGGTAACTTATTCATGTAGACTGACTTAGTTATCTAGATTTCATTCTTTTTTCTGAATTTATTACAGTACATGAGACATTAAAATTAAATGGCTCTTCTGTAATGGTGAACATATTAATAATAATATTTTGTTTAAAATTTTGTACAAATGAGGATCAATCTTAGACATAGTCCTGAAACATATGCCCATTCAAGGTTTCAGTAAGTACATTCATTTGTGTAGAACATCTGCAGATGTTTTCTTCAAAAATTTTAAAATCTTAATTAAGATTTTAACTCAATAACTAAAAGGATGATATTATTTCTTGTTTTAATTGTGTTACTTTTTAAAAATAAAACATTTAAATTTCTCTGTCGCCTTGTTTGCTGTTTATATACCAAACTCTTCAATTTATTTTAATTTTCCCAAGAAAATTTTAAAAGATCTTTAATGATAACCTTGACATCATAATACCTTATTACAAAACCTTCCCTATATGTATATTATGATAATTAGCTGGTTAGTAACATTAATTAACTCAGAATTAATATTGCCTTCATTTTCTAAATTGTCAGGGTTGTTGTTGTTTTTAGATCACACTTGCTGATACACATGCACAGAAACTATGGGTAAGATAAGTTTCTCATTCCCTCCGCTACCACTGTCACCCATGCCACCCTAGCTACTCAGGAGGTCATGAGCCTGCTCATTTGCCTAGTATATCACTACTACATCTGGAATTTGAGAAAATCACCACACTAAGGCTATTTATAGCCAAAGAAATCATACCGAGTCTTCACCACTAAATGCACTCAGGAGCAAAGCCAAACAGCTCTATGAAACATTACACCAGATACTTTCAAGAAAAAAAGTCCCATCCCAAAGAAAGTAAATTTAAAAAATAAGAAGAAACATTTGTTTCTTTGAATGTGAAGAAATTAGCATGATACAGAAAGTATGAAAAAGCAAGGTGTTACAATACCACCAAACGAACACAGTAATTTTCTACCAATGGATCCTAAAAAATAAATAAATAAATAAATCTTCAAAATTCTAGGTAAAGAATTCAAAATATTTTTTTAATTTTTAGTTTTATTTATTTATTTTTTTTAATTTCAGGGTATTATGAGGGTACAAACATTTTGGTTACATTTTATGTCTTTGTCTCTCAATAGCGAGGGTTAAAGCATGCCCTTCCCCTATACAATGCTCACTGTGTCCTTTAGTTGTGGTTTATTCCCCAAATCCTCAATCCCTAGAGAATATTACTACCATGTGAGCACCATAGTGTTAATCAGTCAGTACCAATTTGATGGCCAGTACAAGTGGAGCCTATTCGTCCAATCTTGTGTTACCTCACTTCAGACAATGGGCTCAAATTTGATCCAGGAAAATATAAGAGGTGCTAGATCACTGTCATTTCTTATAATTGAGTAATATTCCATTGTATGCATATACCAAATTTTAATAATCCACTCATGAATTGACAAGTACTTGGGTTGTTTCCACATCCTTGCAATAGTGAATTGTGCTGCCATAAACATTTGGGTGCAGATGGCCTTATTATAGAATGTCTTTTGCTCTTTTGGGTAGATGTCTAATAGTGCCATTGCTGGATCAAACGGTATTTCTATTTTTAGCTCTTTGAGGTATCTCCAAATTCTTTTTAAAACTCAATGAGATGCAAGAGAAATCTGAAAACAATATACAGTATCAGAAAATCAATTCAGGATATGAAAGAGAAATTTTCTGAGGAAATGGATATTTGTAAATAAAATAAACAGAACTTCTGGAAATGAAAAATTTGTTGAAGGAATTACAAAATATATTTGAAAGCTTCAA
>CAUYRT010081904.1:0-18087 GCA_963574885.1 Lepilemur ruficaudatus
CAGGAAAATACAAGAGGTGCTGTATCAGCATTGTTTCTTACGGCTTAACAGTACTCCATGGGATACATATACCACATTTTATTAATACACTCACGTATTGATGGGCACTTGGGCTGTTTCCACAACTTTGCAATTGTGAATCATGCAGCTATAAATATTTGAGTGCAGCTGTATATTTTATAGAATGTCTTTTGTTCTTTTGGGTAGATGCCCAGTAATGGGATTGCTGGATCAAATGGTAGATCTACTTGTATCTCTTTGAGGTATCTCCATATTGCTTTCCATAGAGGTTTACTAGTTTGCAGTCCACCAGCGGTGTATGAGTGTTCCTATCTCTCCACATCCATGCCAACATTTATTGTTTTGGGACTTTTTGATAAAGGCCATTCTCACTGGGGATAAGTCATATCTCATTGTAGTTTTGATTTGCATTTCCCTGATGATTAGAGATGTTGAGCATTTTTTCATGTGTTTCTTGGCCAGTATTCTGTCTTCTTTTGAAAAGTTTCTGTTCATGTCCTTTCTCGACTTTTTGATAGCATTGTTTGATTTTTTTTTCTTGCTGATTTTCCTGAGTTCTAAATAGATTCTACACCCTTTATCAGATGTGTAGCATGTGAAAATTTTCTCCCATTCTGTAGGTTGTCTGTTTGCTCTTGTGACAGTTTCTTTGGCTGTGCAGAAGCTTTTTAATTTGAGCAGGTCCAATTTATTTATTTTTGTTGTTGCTGTGATTTCCTTTGGGGTCTTCTTCATAAATTCTTGGCCTAGGCCCATGTCTATAAGAGTTTTGTACAGGGCAGGTCTTGTCTTGAGAAATTCCATCATTGTTTGCTTGTCTGGAAACATCTTTATTTGTTTTTCACATATGAAACTTAGTTTTTCAGGATACAAAATTCTAGGCTGGCAGTTCTTCTGTTTAAGAAGACAGAAGATGGGGCCCCAATGCCTTCTGGCTTGTAAGGTCTCAATTGAGAAGTCTGAACTTAGCCTGACAGGTTTTCCTTTTTAGGTTACTTGATATTTTCATCTCACTGCTCACAGGAGATTCTCCTTCATGTTGACTTTGGCCAGTCTCATGACTATGTACCTTGGTGACTGCCTCTTTTCAATGAGCTTCTTGTACATGGATTTCTAAATCGCTAACAAGACCAGGGAAATTTTCCCCAATTATTCCCTGAAATAGGTTTTGTAGCCCTTGTGTGTTTTCTTCTTCACCCTAATATGATTCTTATATTTGTCTGTTTTTCATAATTCCATATTTCTTGTAGGTTTTGTTCATTCCTCTTAACTATCTGTTCTTTATTTTTGACTGACTGGGTGAATTCAAAGGAGTTGTCTTTAAGCTCTGAGGTTCTCTCTTCTGCCTGGCCAGTCTATTCTTACAACTTTCCACTCTGTTTTGTATTTCCTGAAATGAATTATTCATTTCCAGAAGTTGCATTTTTTTTTAAAAAATGGGTAGATGTGTAGATCTCTGTAGTGAATTTTTCATTCTTTTCTTGAATTATTATTCTGGTTTCTTTCAGTTGGTTTTCATTTTCTTTGGATTTCATTGAACTTCCGTATAATCCATATTTGCAATTCTTTATCTGTCATTTCAATATTTTCAGTTTGGTTGGTATCCATTACTAGAGAGCTGGTGTTCCCTTTTGGGGTCTCCTTATGCTCTGAATTTTATAGTTCCAGAGTTCTTTCACTGACTCCTTCTCATCTGGGGAAGCTGTCACTTATTACTTTTGGATTTTCTTTTGTTTAGATAGGGCTTTTTTTTTTCTTCCTCCCCTCACTCATAAGGGAGTGTCTGTAGCATATGCTGGGTAAAACCTTTGGTTTTGCTTGTGGGTGCTTTGATGGGGGTCTAGATTCTGAATGGATACCTTGGTTATAGGTATCCTTAGTGTGTTGGTTTTTTCAGTTGCTAGTTGATTGTAGGCTGTAGCAGTGGTGAGCTATGTATGTGGGAAGATTTCCTGCCTTTTTTTTTTTTTTTATGAGGGAAGATGGAGGTCTTTGAGATCCTTTTTCTTTCCCAAGCACTGTGGTCTTCTTAAAGTGTGAATTGTATTGGCCTGCCCAATTCTCACCCATACCCTGTGTGATTGAGTTAGTAAATGCTGTAAAGGGCTGTGTAAATTGACCTCGCTGTCAGTAGGTGGCACTTGCCAGAAGGAATAAGCTGCAGTGTTGTTCTGGGAATCTATGACCAGCTAAAGCCCCTTACAAGAAGCACCTGAATGCCCTATGTGGTAGGTGTGGCCCTGGGACTTCCAGGTGAGTCCTTATTCTTCACCACAGCAGAGGCATGTGGGGGAGTGAGGCTGGATGAGTCTGGGTTGGGTGAGCCTACCCTCAGTCTCCACAAAAGTTGTAGGTAGTTGTTTAGGTGAGGGTCAAAGCTCTTCTCCCAGCCTTCCTGGGATACCCTCCAGGGGGGGGGCTGAGGTGCATTCACCAAGCCAGAAAATCTGCTTGTGGAGGTGGGGGCCATCTCAAATCCACAATCTGATTGTTGGGAGAGGGTTTTGCTCTTCTCCTGCCTTCCCTGCTTTGTGGTCTCTTTCCAGCCTCTGCTGGCAGGCAGGAGCTCCAAGTAGGTGAGCTTCCCAGCAATGGCATTGCAGGCTGGGAGGTTACCTGTCCAGGATCCTGCCCTGGGCTGATAGCACTGCTTTCCTGTGGGGGGAGGGGTGCTCCATGAGTGGCCTATGGCTGGGACCCACACTGTGTTCTCTTTTCAGTTCTGCCCTGGTGGCCTCCCACGCCCCCTGAGATTAGTTCACAAATCTCCCCTCAGTGCCCCTTAGCAACACAGTTGAGTCCTGAGCCCACAGGGCCTGGCTAGTGCCTAGTTCCCCAAAGATCAAAGCCCAACCATGCAGGGAGATGCACACTGGTCCTGAGTTGCCTACGGGATGCTCAAGTAGGCCTGATGTCCCTCTGCTTCGGGATGTACACTATTCTGATGGGACAGCCAGGTAAGCAGCATCAGTGAGGGCCAGTGAGCAGGGAGTTCACAGTGTGAGCCGCCCTTAGTCCTCTGCAGGTCTTTAAGAGGAAAGGTTTGAGCTCCGCTGTCTTCTTGCTCTATTGGGTTGTTTATGTTCCTCAAAGGAACTAATTGGCTTTTATCTCTGAGAAGCAGACAGAAGCTAAAAGCAGTGACTTTAGTAACAAAGATTTTGGCAAAAATGCAACTGCCTGGGGTAAAGAAACTCGGGATATTTTAACACACACAGTGTTTTGACAATGGCTCAAGTTGTCATGGCATACTGATTGGGAAACTTTGCCAACAACATAGTTTTTCAATAAATTCATGGTAAAAATGGCTTGTCAAACTCTGCTTAGTAGGAATAGGTAAATTGCTTCAGGGCTTTTTCTTTTGAAGGAATGAATGGTAATTATCATGTGAATATCTCTTCCTTAGAGTTTACAGTTTTATAGCCAAAGATGATAAACAGCAACAATTAGCACCTCAATGGTGCTCACATGTTCAAAACACTTAGCAGACACTAACTAGAACCTGGGGATTCCCCATGTGGGGAGTCACTGTGGTTGCTACCACTAGACTACATATTACAAGGATTTGTTTCTTGTGAACTGTCCAATAGCTTTTTGTTAATATTTAGCAGCCTGCTCACTTTCCGGAACAGATTGCCATTAATGGCATTGATTAGTGTTGTAGCTGGTTTTCTTAGGTTGACAGCCCAAATTGACTCAACAATGCCTACTGTCCTTTTTCTCCACCGTGCTTTTTTGACAGGATAGTCAACATTCTGGCAATTTCTATGAGACCCAAAATAAAAGGAGGGAAAAGAATTTCAAAATTGGAACTAGTTAAAGGTGCCCTCTTGTCTGCACACCTGCAATTTTGAAATTGTCACCTTTGACCATCTGAATGTTGTTCTTTGTTACAAATAAGCTGCTTTTTAAAAAAAAAATAGAGCCTCTGCACCGAATCCACAAAACAGTCACATTTAAAGGTGGAAATAAAGGTGAGATGCACTCTATACTGCTGAAGCAACTACAATTTGAAATTACCTGTGATTCCATTAAACAAAATATTTAGTAAATGCAGTCTAGATGCTTGGAAAGCACACATCTTCTTTTCTTTCTTACATGGGGTTATAAAACTGTAATCATTTTTATTTTCTAACATTTAAAATATCACCAGCAAATTATTTTCCAATATTCTAGACTTGTCTGAATCTTAAACAATTTCTGGAGTTTCATGATTCAACAGAATCAAGCTTAAAACTCTATTGCAATTCATTTATGCAACTATTAATAATTGTTTATGCTGGATGTTTCCCTCAAAACTCATGACCATTTTGGAGCATGCTTTAAAGATGTTTTATTACTAGTACAATAGTAACAATGCTACAAACATCCATGCTAAGATTGTATCATATTAGCTGGCTGAAAAATGTCCTAGAAACCAGACTTTACCTGATAAGATTAATAATTCAATTAAACTTTTTTTGTTATAATTAAAATAAAGTACCTGTCCTGGGACAAGCAAGCCAAAGAAAATGCAGAAGCCAACCAAATATCTGCAGTATTCGTGACTAAAGTAAAATAGAGCAATAAAATCGACACAATTATATATAACTAAGAGGAATATTGTAAAGATCTAATGAAATTACAATTTGGTGGGAACAAAGTTAATAAAGGTTAGTTTGCTTCTCTCTTAATTTTTTTCTTATACTATTCTGCAAAGAAGTTTCCTCTTATTTTCCTGGATTCTAATGTGTTGGGGTTGAGGGTGGAGAAGAAAAGAAAACAGGACTGGTGTGGTATGTTTTAAAAATAAATTATTTGTTGTAATGTTGTATAAGTTAAGGATAAAATTGTTCCAATGAAATGGCAACCTTAAAAACAGAATAACAATAGATGAATTCTAGTTGAGTAGTAATCACCAAATAACCTTATTTTATTCTTACACAAACATACTTAGATAAGCAGTATTACCATCCCACCTTGTACAAAGGTGAAAATTGAGCCTCAGAGATTGTATAATTTGCCAGTGTCATGCTACCTGGGTTTGAACTCAGTTCTCTCTGCCATGCAGATAGTCGCTCAAAGAAAAGGAAAATGTGTTAATTCAGTGAGAAAAATGAGGTTGTAATTTTGCTAACATTGATAACTTTGGTAAAGTGCCTGAAAGATTGATTTTCAGACCAGAACTGGGATTGTTTTAGCTCTGAAAAGAGAAGGCTTGTGCACAAGAGATAATAGCTAGCTTTAGATATGTTTGTCACAAGAAAAAGGGAAAATTATTTTGGGTATTTGCTTCAGATCTACTAGCACCAAAGAATGGAAGTTATAGTAAGGCAGATATTGGCTGAATGCAGGAAAGCAAAGCAAAACAAAACAATTCCTTCTGACAAATAAGGCTACCCACAGGTGTCAAAATTCAAGGAGAAACAAGAAGACTGTATTAGAGATGGTAGAAGTATTTTAGGTCACCTTTTCTACCAATTGAAGGGAGATCTAAAAGTCCCTCCAACCTTTGTATTTTATGATCTCCTATTATAGTGAAAGAATCCTGAGTTTCATGTTATTGGTTCCTTGGACAAAAAACTGCCAATAAAAGAATATTTCTTTTTTTAAGTGAAAGCATATTATTATAACAAAACTAGACCATTGATATTTGGAAAATAATTTATATCATGATTTTACAACAGTTTATAAAGAGTTTTGTTTGTGGTATACTCTAAGCTGTGTGAAGGTGTCTTGAGGGTTCCCCTAATCACAAATTTCCTCCTTGTTGTGGTTGTTCTAGTACGGATCAAAGATGCACATTTAATAAGGGATATAGCTTTTAGTGGAAAGAGTAAATGTTTAAAATGCATTTCTTTGTGATATATTGTTACTTTTCCCCTCCAATTTTTTTCTTTTCTGTCTTCTGTGCCATGTGTTTGGGGCAGTAGGATAGGCCTGGGGTTGTCTTCTGTCTAGAAATCCCAACCTGTCCCCTCTTGTGTAACAGGACCAAGAGTGAAGCCTAAGGGAAAAGAAGTAGGGAATGGGATGTTTATACCAGCTGTGTTTGAGGCTTTTCTCCCTAAAACTCTTTATTTACTCTTATTTTTCCAAAGTATTTTCAGCCATCAGAATGCTAAGATTTGGGATGCCAAGATTAGGCCCTATTGCTTGTTTACACTAAAATTAGAGTGGAAGAAAATAGTTTAGTTAGTAGTAATGTATTAATATTAATGTCAGTTTTCAACAATGTACCATGGTAATGTAAGATGTAACAAGGGGGGACACTGACTGTAGGATATATGCGGACTCTTTGTACTATCTTTATAACTTTCCTGTAAGTCTAAAATTATTCCAAAATAAAAACTTTATTTTTAAAATGGATCCTTTTAAAACTCATCTATACTCAGCTCAATTTATCAGGGTAGACAGTCATGTAGGGATTTGAGATCTGAGTTAGAGATAGAATTAGTGTATTTGCTTTAAGGACAAGGATGTGATATTAGTTGGGGGATTCCAGGTAGTTAAATAATTCAGCATGGTACGCATCTCTCTTTTCCCTCAAGGACCCACATTGGATCAAAGAGTTTGGGGCAGGAGGAAGAAGAGTGAGGAGTGAAGAATGGGATGTACTTAGTTTTACATCTGTGCCCCGGCAAACCAATATGTCAAGAGTGCTTAATCTCATTGTCTTCATGCCAGTGTGGAAAGAAATTAGAAATCCTAGAATGCACTGAGCTCAAAGTATTCATCAGCAATTTGGACCTTCTAGTGTTAGCCAACATTTATACTGGGTACCTCAGCTGACCCAGAAAATTTTTGATTAAAAATAAATTGGAAAAGCTTTGGAAAACATACTAGAGTTGTACATACTCAAGTCTGTACAATAAATCATTCTCATTATCACTTTCTGTGAATAGGTTTGGCTGCTCTTCTTGAAGTATACCAGCATTACAATGGAAGCAAAACATCCCACTATTAGGCTTATATAAAAGGCTCAAATCCTATAAACATATTTTTTTGTTGTTGTTGAAAGGAAACAACTCACCTATTCAGGCTAGAGTTGTACTCCACAAAGGAGTTCAAGAAAATCTCCACGTTTCCAAAGTGTTTTCAGGGATGATCATTTCCCTCTCACTTTCCTGAAAATGTGCAACTATGCTCACTGATAGATGCATCCCAAACATGTTAAATTCAAGCCTTCAAAGAGGGATTAAGAGAGCTTGATTAAAATGCAAAGAAAAAGATAGGAAATTGGAGGCTACTTTAGTAGGGATGAAATCAGAAGAGAGCATAATTTCTTGGCCAGCAGACAAATTCAAGAGGGCTTTTTATTGGGAAAGAAGCTATCAAGCTATATTCTGTTGTGTTGCTCCAAAGGACTCACAGACAGATGAAATGATTAAAGGGACTGGGCCCTGTAACTCTGCACAATGTTTGTCTCTACTTTCCAGGAGATGCGCTGGCAGAATGCGATCCACAGGAGTCTTTACAGTGTTCCATAATCAACCCTGTTTCTTCAGCAGAGAGGTAATTTTTTATGCTGCTGCCCAAATGATTGATAACTTGCTTACGAAGTAAGGGGAGGGTGAGCAGACATAGAGGCTGCACTGCACCGATACCGTAGATGGTTTGTGTCTATGTAGAAAGAAAACAAAATTGAGAGTATGCAATTTACCAATAAAACAAATGAATTGATAGACATTTTGAGGTTGGCTCCAAGAAGAGAGAAAGGAAATAGGATGCTCATAAAATTTTTATCTAGATATATCATGGGATTTGTTCGAAAGGTACCTTATATGTGAAAGAAAATAAAAGGAGATTTGCAAAGCTAGGCAATTGGTCCACAGCAGAGAGAAGCAAGCAAAGAACATTCAACAAATTCTGGTTCTAGAAAGCAAGTTTATCAAGATCTATATTGTAAATTTTATGTGACATATAAAACCTATGTTTACTCAGGGATGCCCTGCCTGAGCAAGTACTTAAACAAATATCAAACCCTTTGCCCTAGAAATCCTATTACTAGGTATCTACCCTGCAGAAATATTTGCACACAAACACGAAAGATGCTGTATAAAGATGATCACTGCCACATTGCAATAGCAAAAATATAGAAACCACCTTGGCGTCCATCAACAAAGGAATGTTTAACGGTATTACAGGCAATCATAATGTGGTATACATCTAGCTGTTTAAAAAAATAAAGTACTGACAAGGAAAGATTGCTATTAAATTGTATAATGATGAAATCAAATGGCATTACAATGTTTTTATGGTGCAATTTATGTAACACACTAAATCATATCTTTGTATATATATGTAATATCAGGTAACATCTATTGAGCACTTTTGAGGGGAAGATTAGCATATGTTATAGTAGTTAAGAGTGTGAACTCTGAGCTTCATAAGCCAGTCATGCCATTTACTAGCAGTGTCACCTTGGGCAAGTTACTTAACCCTTCTGTGCCTCAGTTTCTTCATCTTAAAAATGGATATAATTGTTGGGATGGTTAAATGGATTAATACATAAAAAGTGCTTGGCAAATAGTAAGTGCTAAATAAATGTTAGCTATTATGTTTTTTAATGAACTAGGTATTGTTTTAAGTGCCTTACATGCTTTTGTCCATGTAAGTAGATATTAGTATTATCCTCATTTTGCAGAGGAGGACAACGAAAAAGGTGAACCCACTCATCTAAGACCACATATCTGGTAAGCTTTGTAGAAAATATTCAAACAGAAGTATCTGGTTCCCATACCTGTGCTCTTAATCACTAATCTATACTATCTCTTTTTACATACTCATACATACACACATGCACACACAGACCCACAAAGGTCTAGAAATATATCTAGTGGTGGTTAGCTTTGCATGGGCTGTGGAGTAATACTGAAAGAAGACGATTATTTTTTATTCAATATACTCCCATAGTCTTATGAAGGCTATTTAAGTTTTAATTGTGTAACTTAAACAATAAATAAATAATAAAATATGAAAGTATCATAGTCAATAAACATATTCAATGTAGTTGACTCTACATAATTGATAAAAATTGAACTTCTGTTTATCAAATGATACCCTCAAAAGAGTTCACTGGCAATGCACAGAATGGTATAAGATACTTGCAATACATAAAAATGACAGACTAGTACCCAGAAAATATAAAGAACTCTTATAAATAAATAAAAATGAGATAGAAAAATAGGAAAATCAGCAAAATATTTGAAACAGAACTTTATAAAAGGAAAACACAAATAGCTGATAAACATATGAAAATGCTTTTTAAAATATTCATGGCAATGCAGATTAAAACCACAATAACATTGAGAGCAGCGGTGGCTGAAGTTCTGTGTTTTGTTTTTTAGAAAAGTCTTTTTTTAAGCAAGCACAAGAGTTACTGTCTTTCAGAATTGTTTTTCAGAAAGCAAAGTGGTAGTGCTTTAAAAGTAGGGATGCATGCAGCTGCTCTGTAGGTTCAGTGAGTAATTACATATTTGATGATTGCACACCAATGATCTAGGGTATTTCAAACCTACTTAACTGAACGAGGGAGCACTGAGCAGGTCAGTGAGCTATCCCCAACTGAAGGCAATGGATATTTATTTATTTAATACATTTTTTCCTTTGCCGTAGATTCAGTTAAAAGCTTTTGCTCATCTGCCATAAGTTTTGCTTGAAAACCCTAAAAATGTATTTAATGACATTTTTTTTATGTTAGCACCAGTGCATCATAATTCAGGCAAATGCACACAGAATTGCTCATAATTTCTTAGGTAAAAAGTAGACCAAAATTACTCTAACATAATAATTTATACCCCAGTTGGAGGACACTAAGATCCAGATAGTTGTGGCCAGCTTATAACTTTTGTTTGGCCATTAAATTGCACTTCAAAAATCTCCTCTTTTCCATTGACAGAATGCGTGAGGAGAGTCTCCTTTCACGCTTGCATAACCTTTGCCATCAAAGCACTTTACCAGCTTTTATTCTGTCACTTCATCTATTCCTGACGTTTGCCATGTCTTTCTCTGTAGTATAAGCGTAGCTTATAACTAATGTCCCTGAAATCCCGTGAGTACAGAATACCTGATAATAAAAAGGAAATTCTGATATTTCATAACTCCCTGACACAATGACTGCCAGTAAGCTAAAACTAGAAGAAATACTGGATGCTAAAACGCTTTCATGCTGAAGGTTTTAGTGTAAAGAGCCATAGGTGAATATCAGGAGACATTAATTAGTTCTATCCATTTGTTCTATCCCATCTCCCATTCTTAACAGCTGTGACATCTTGGACAGGTCACTAAAACTCTCTGGTGTTTTGTTTCCTAATCAGTAAAATAGAAATAGTATCAAAAGACTCAATGCTGACCTAGATTTTCCAATATAAGAAATCACATATTGGACTGGAATGAACTAAAAATCATAAAAAGGACCAGATACATTTAAAATTAATTTTAAAATTTAAAGTTAGTTAAATTTTTGAAGTAAATATTTTGGCAAGCTGAGAAGGGAAGTATTGGAGATTGCTCTATAAAAAGTTCTATAGAAGAAAAAGGGATAATTTCAGAGCTTTCAGAGGAGAAACATGCATTCCACTCCCTACGAAAAGGTGTACTAAGCTAGATTCTCTGAAATCTCAAGTCTGCCTCTGCAACTAGGAAGCTTTGTGGTCTTGGGCAAGTCACTCAGTTTCTAAGAAAAAGAGATAATCTAGAAGATTATTAAACTTCCTTCCAGAGTTACTGAAAATCTTAAATACTTAAATTTAAAAGTGTTATGATTGACTTGGAAATTCACACTGAGGAAAATAAAAAAGAAGTAAAAGTGTTAGGATATTGCCTCTAATTAGTACATAGTCTCTTTGGTGAACTCATGGATTTTTTTAAGGAGACAGTACCTAGTAATAGTTATGGCTTGGAGATCTGTGTATGAACTTTAAACATCCACCAGGATTTAAAGCAGCAAACAGCTGAACTTGACTGGAATCACTATGTTGTTTTAGGAGCAATCATTCAGATAAAACAGATTAATACATGCAGGTACTTATACCATACTAGGGAGAGATGTAGAAGATTGGTAGAAAGGTTTATTTGGAGACTATTTGAAATCAGTAACCCCATGGGTAAAGGCCTGAGAGATTGAGAATAGAAGAAGTTGCCTTTGGCCATAGACTGCTGCTCCAATGTAGCCAAAATGAATGGTGACTCATGGATATTGTCATCTGTTTAGATGCTTTGTAGTCTACGAACAATGAGTTCATAGTCTCATTCCAAACCCAGATGGTTGAAAGGCCATCTTGCAAACAATGCCAATATGGTTGGCACAAAACAATACGCTTTTGGAAGGGAGCGATCTCAAAAATCAAGTGTCCACATGTCTACTTTTGGGTTTCCTTTGGTAAAACTTTCCCACATTCCTAGGCAGATAACACAAGGAGACCTGATCTAGTGCTTCTTATGTTTAGGGCTCACAATTAAAGACTCCATAGTATTTCTAGAAGTGTTCATCAACAATATTTTTTTCTAATTAAAGCAATATTTCTGAAGGATGGCAAAAGTAAATGAAGTAGAAGTCAGGATAAATGGTAATAATACAAAAAGCATTTCTGCAGTCAAAGGATTTCATTAGCTGATCAGATACAACTCATATCTTGACAACTGCAAACAAGTACACCTTACTATAAGCAAACAAATGTCCCTTAAATTTTGTAAAAGACTAAATTTTTTCTAAATTATAATACATAATTTAAATGGCCAGATATGATGACCGTTTAAAGTAAATCTAGGATAATTCCTTTTGTAAAGATAATAACTTTGAAGGTGAATGGTCAACCACCAGTTTCCCTATTTCATTACTTCATATTTTAAGTATAGTTTTTTTTTTTTTTTTTTTTTGTAGACAGAGTCTCACTTTGTTGCCCAGGCTAGAGTGCCGTGGCATTAGCCTAGCTCACAGCAACCTCAAACTCCTGGGCTCAAGCGATCCTTCTGCCTCAGCCTCCCAGGTAGCTGGGACTACAGGCATGCACCACCATGCCCGGCTAATTTTTTTTTTCTATATATATTTAGTCAGCCAATTAATTTCTTTCTATTATTAGTAGAGATGGGGTCTTGCTCTTGCTCAGGCTGGTTTCGAACTCCTGACGTTGAGCGATCCACCTGCCTTGGCCTCCCAAAGAGCCGGCCTCCCTCGGCTCCGTTACAGGTGTGAGCCACCGCGCCCGGCCCTAAGTATAGTTTTTATAAAATGAGACACATAGGTAATCAAAATTATAATATAAAAAATGTTTAACATGTATCATGTTTGCATTTGTTTTAAGTAAATTCTTAATTTTCTTCACTGAGACTGCTTGTTGTTCAATCACTTCAGAGTTTCTATACCAATTTCTCAATGTGGTGATTAAAGGGGTAGAGGCCAGAGCCAAGAAACAGCAGAGGAGAAAATACAGGAACAATATATTTTGGTAAAAATTTTATTTTTGTTTTTTTATTTCAGCATATTTTAATTTTTTTATTTCAACATTTTATTTCAAACGTTTAGGTTACATATATTGCCTTTGACCCACCCGAGTCACAGCTTCAAGCATGTCCATTCCCCAGACAGTGCGCACCACACACATTAGGTGTATATATACCCATCCACTCCTCCCCACCTCCTATCTGCCCGACACCTGATGAATGTTATTCCTATATGTGCACTTAGGTGTTGATCAGTTAAAACCAATTTGATGGTGAGTACATGTGGTGCTTATTTTTCCATTCTTGGAATACTTCACTTAGAAGAATGGGTTCCAGCTCTATCAAGGAAAATACAAGAGGTGCTATATCACCATTGTTTCTTGTAGCTGAGTAGAACTTCATGGTATATACATATACCACATTTTATTAATCCACTCATGTATTGATGGGCTCTTGGGCTGTTTCCACATCTTTGCTATTGTGAATTGTGCAGCTGTAAACATTTGAGTGCAGCTGTATATTTTATAGAATGTCTTTTGTTCTTTTGGGTAGATGCCCAGTAATGGGATTGCTGGATCAAATGGTAGATCTACCTGTGGCTCTTTGAGGTATCTCCATATTGCTTTCCATATAGGTTGCACTAGTTTGCAGTCCCACCAGCAGTGTAGGAGTGTTCCTATCTCTCAGCATCCATGCAAATATTTGATGCTGTGAGATTTTGTAATAAAAGCTATTCTCACTGGAGTTAAGTGGTATCTCCATGTGGTTTTGATTTGCATTTCCCTGATGATTAGAGATGCTGAACATTTTTTTCATATGTTTCTTGGCCATTATTCTGTCTTTTTTTTGAAAAGTTTCTGTTCATGTCCTTTCCCACTTTTTGATAGGGTTGTTTGATTTTTTTCTTGCTGATTTTCCAAGTTTGTGTGCTTTGTTAAGGGAGCCCTAGGAAACCAAAACATTAGTATAATACTTACAAAATAAGCGGTCGTTAAAGGGAAGCTATTATGATTTAGTAGTGACAAACTTCTTTCTTATAGACTATTTTATGTTTTATGCTCCCTGTGATGTAGGTGGCTTTACTATTTTAAGTTTTCAGAAGAGCAGCTTTAGGATCAAAGAGGTTAAATATTTTTTCACAGGTCACAAAATTAAGAAGTAATAGACATTTGTTTCTTTTTTACTTGATTGACTAAAAATATTCAGCCTATGTTTTTAAGCATCATTTGACATTCTTGCTTTAAATTCCACCCCAAAAACTGACAGATAATTAGGTGAGGTTTTCTGCAATGTTTCTTTTTTTTACCATACATATCTTTATTCATATATCTCTATATACATATGTAATTATTTTAATAAAAGAGAGTCTTAAAGGTAAAATTATTTGGTCCGATCATACATATTTTAATAGGTATAATTGACATAAAAATAAAGAATTTGATAAATTTTGATATATGAATACACTCATTAAATCCTCACCACACCATATACACATACATGCGTGTGTGCACACATACACACACACACACACACACATACATACACAAAGAACATATTCATCACCCCCATGACAGAATGCAGATTAGTTATTGCCTGGGGATTGGGGAAGGTGTGGGAGAGAGGGACTAAGTTTTGAACTGCTTACTGAGCAATCTTAGAATCACCATGTGCTTTTAGATTTCTTTGCAATACATACAAAAAGTATAGGGAATTTCAAATACTTAGTGAATTTTCATTGACCAGGATTGAAGAGCCTGATAGACAAGGCCTATAAATGGTAATAGTTCAGGTAATTGGCCCCAAATCAAAGCTACCACAAGATGGTATGGCCAATCATGCTTATACTGATGTTCTTTGTGTGAGCAAATCTCTTTTCCATTAGAAGAAAATAAGCTAGGCTAAGAGGTCAAATTCATATCACTACTTTACATAGTAAAGAAAAAGGATGCAGCAATACCTCTGAAAGTTGAATTAGTTTACTGTTTCAATTTTATAAGAAACTATATCTTAAAAGGCCATGAAAGAGGAAATTTGGACCAAACATTCAAAGTTCATAAAATGTCTCCTGACCTATGTTTCCTCCAAGTTATGAATCATGTTATATAACCAATAAACACATGGCTGATCTTCATGATTTATTCTACAAATAACCACAAATTTCCACTAAAGGAAGAAGGCAACTGCTAGAAGGTGACCTCAGACTCCTTTGCTATAGAAGTAACTTTACACTACTTGACAGCCCTAGAAAAGGAAACTGTTTTCTAATCTGTAACTGCCCAATTCGAAGTGCCCTTACCTCCATGAATCCTTCTCTAGTGACGCCAGCCTATGTTGCTCTCTCTCTTCTCTGACAACCTATTGAGCTAGTCCTTAATGAACTTTTTTCCCTGACATTATTGTGTACTTAGCATGTGCCAGACATTGTGGAAGATACATAACACACATTGTCTCATTTATTATTCACAAAAAGCTATGAGGTGGGGATTTGAGTAGATGTCTTGCCTCAGGATGAAAGTCTAAATTATGCTGGACTTTATATTGTGACATATCTTTAGGGACCCCTAAATACTATTACCATTGTCCAGAAACTTAGACAAATAAGCCTCATCTCTTGAAGGGATTGTCAGAGGCAAAAATGAAATACATCTTTTCAAATCTCCACAGCACTGTCCCATATAGACATTCCACAAATACTTGTTGAATGGTGGATGTTTAGTTGGGAAAGAGACATGCTATAGTGGAAGGAATATTCTACTGGAAGTCAAGAGACGTATGTCTCACAACTGTATGATCTTGAGAAAATCTCTTGGAGCTTCATTTTCTTTTCTATAATACAAAGTGAAAAGATGAGATCTTTGACATTCTTTCTGGCTCTGACATCATAATGTAAACCAAAAGTTCTAAGGAAATGCTCCTTGGCAACCAAAGGGTTACCTCCCACAATCAAGACAGGCTGGAGAAATAGATCATTTTGAATAATTACATCATAGGACAGACACGGTGCCTGCTATAGCTGCAGAGAAGCCTCAGTAACAGAAATAAAACAAGTGCTCTTAGGTAAGGACGATGTATAAACTTGATTTTTTAAAGGGAATGTTGAAATAGCCTCCTGATAAGTCTTCCTACCTCCCTTACAATCTCTCTTTACAATGTAACCAAAATGGTTTTTCTACAGTTCCAAACAGATCACATCAGCAGCCTGATTAAAACTCCTCCACAGCTTTCCTGTGGTCTTTGGAAAAAGACCAAATCTTTAAAGTGGTCTCTAAGGCCTCCCCAGATCTGACACCTTCTTAAAACTCTAACCTCAACTTTCACCTCCCTGATTTAAAATCTTTATTCTAGGCTGCCAGCCATACTCAACTTTTTTCAGATACTCAAATGAGCCACAAGTACACTCCTCTGCTGGCCTTTCAACGTACCTTGCTTTTTGCCAGGTGAAGGTGATCACTCACACCATAAAAACACCTGTAATACTGAGGATGTATTACAGGTGAAAAAGCAGTTGAATGTCCATGGCAGCATTATTCACAATAACCAAAAAGTGGAAACAACACATATATTCTTCAACTAATGAACAGATAAACAAAAAATGGTACATTTATACAGGATATCCTTCAGCCATAAAAACAAATGAAGTACTGATAAGTGCTACAACATGAATGCGCCTTAAAAACATCATGCTCAGTGAAAGAAGCTAGGCACAAAAGGTCACATATTGTATGATTGCATTTATATGAAATGTCCTGAATAGGCAAATTGATAGAGAAAGAAAACAGAGTAGTCGTTGCCAGGGGCTAGAGAGAGAGTGGGGAGTGACTGCTAATAAGTATGATGTTTCTTTTTGTGGTGATGAAAATGTTCTAAGCTTGGCTTTTAGCAATGGCTGAACAAATCTGTGAATACTAAAAAGAAACATTAAATTGTACACTTTAAATGGGTGAATTGTGTGTGTTTGAATTATATTTAAATAAAGCTGTTAAAAATTCAATTGAGGGTACTTTGAAAGTGATTATGTAAGTGGCAGAAAGGCAGGGAAGAGCCGTACAAATAAAGACTGAACTTGGACTGAAATGTTGGCACCCCAGTCTGGTGGCTGCATAAGCTTGGGTAAGATCTTTAACTCCACCTTTAAGTGTAAAACTGGGGGTTATAAAACCTATATGAGGTTGAGTGAGGATTAAATGAGCCAATGTAGGTAAAAATGCTTTGTAGACCGCAAAATGCTATTCAAATGTAAGTTCTGGTAAGGTAATATATAACTGTAAATATGAAATTATTATTATAATACACAGTAGGTATGTGAAGTCCAGCATTTGACACCTGTATTTTTATTCCTAGTCTCATGGACCACCTTGATAATAATCAGAAGAATTAACTTTAGATGAAGAACACTCGTAATTGTCCCCAATTAATTTTGGATAATATAAAATTATTCTATTTGGTTGATACTTAGACAAGTGAGTTTTGTTCATGAGTCTCTAAGCACCACATTTTCATCTAATGCTAATACCTGAGAATGTGATTTTGTTCAGAAAAATCCATAGAAATTAACTCTATGGGAAAGATTTGAAAACCAATCTTTATAATATGACATTAAGGAGGCAGGGAAGAAAGAAAGGAGGAAGCATGCATCTTTCTTTATCAATCTTTGCTAAGAATCTTGGGGTGGGGAAAGAGAAGCAAACATCTGTAGCGGTGAAATATTTTTTTCTCCTTAAATCAGACGGACAGCCGAAAAGCAATCTGTTGTTTGTATAGAAAAAAATGCTAGTAAAAGAGGAAGAAAGTACACTTGGGGGAACATCTGGTCTGAGAAACCACTTGAAAAGTAAGCGTGGGGAAACATTTGCACAACACACAGCAGATATCGCGCTACAAAAAAGAAGGCAGAATAGTGCAGAAAAGTTCTATATGCATAAAAGTATGTAATATAGGGAAACTTAAGTAAAAAATGCATGTTAAATATTTCCGTCTTCATAGGTAATTAACAAGTATATTTTAATACTAGGCTGTGAGGGTTACCAACACTAAAACATAGTGACCACAAATCACATCTGTTGTGCGAACGTAAGTCAACCTCCTACCTTCCTTGTGATGTATTCACTCTAAGTAGAGCAGAGTTACATTAGAGGATGTGGTCCCTTTTTTGGAGGAACTACTGGCTGACTTAGAAAGAAGCAGTGAATGTCTAAAAGGGGACATGCTAACATATACACCACCATAGAAATGAATGTAAATAATGAGGCTAATCACACACAAGGATGATTTTTAAAAGTTACAAAAATAGAATAACCAGGATTGAGTGGGGCTAGTCAAGAAAGTTCAGAGAAAGGATAGAAGCTGGGGAGCAGGGGGATGAGGAGACGTTGATTAATAGGTACAAATATACAGTTTGATAGGAAAAATAAGACCTAGTGTTCTATAGATCAGTAGGGTGACTATAGTTTACAATAATCTATTTCAACATAGCTAGAAGAGAATCATTTGAATGTTTCTAGCATAAAGAAAGGACAAATATTTAAGGTGATGGATGTTCCAATTGCAATGATTTCATCTTTACAAGTTGTACAAATGTTTTAAATTATCTCACATACCCTGAAAATATGTACATCCATTACGTATTAATAAAGAAAACAAAAT
>CAUYRT010081905.1:0-43193 GCA_963574885.1 Lepilemur ruficaudatus
GAGACCCTGTCTCTGCTAAAAAATAGAAAGAAATTAATTGACCAACTAAAAATATATAGAAAAAATTAGCCGGGCATGGTGGCACATGCCTGTAGTCCCAGCTACTCAGGAGGCTGAGGCAGAAGGATCGCTTGAGCCCAGAAGTCTGAGGTTGCTGTGAGCTAGGCTGACGCCACGTGGCACTCTAGCCCGGGCAACAGAGTGAGTCTCAAAAAAAAAAAAAAAAAAAAAGAAACCCAGATGTGGGAAACTCTCAGGGACATGTGATGGGGTTTCTTCAATAAATACATGGCAAGGGAGAGAAAGACTTGGAGAGGGAGCTCACAGATTACAAGAGACTGAAGGGACAGAGCAACTAATGCACCGTTAACCGTAATTGGATCTCAGTTCGAACACTGTAAAAAAAAAAAAGTGTGATTTTTATGGTTCAATTGAAAATGTGACCACTGACTGGATACTTGAAAATATCAGAAGTAACTGCCAATGTTGGGGGTAGCAATGTTATCATGCTAATAAAAATGTCATTTTTAAGAGACGCATACTGAAGTACTTCTGTGCAAAATAATATGATGTCTGGAATTTGCTTCAAGGAGTAAGGGTGGGGAGTGGGTAGAGCCCAGAGGAAGCAAGTGCACCAGGAGGGCTCACCAGAGAGCGGTGATGGGCTTGTGGTGGGGGTGTCACTGTACAACTCTATCTTCAGTGTAGGCTTACAATTTGTCATAATGAAAACTTTTTTTTTTTTAAATTGTCACTTGAGACTTCTAAACAGCATACCCTACACTGGGGAAGATCCTAGGTGCCTGCAGGGTCAGCTAGCTGCCCAAGCAAATCCAAAATCCAAGCAGCAAACTTAGAATGAAGACAGAAAGATGGTAAGGGGAAAAACGAAAAGAAAACAAAAAAAATATTCTGGATTATTTAGGAATAAAAAGTTCACTTTTACTTCATTTTGAAAAGAAAACAGGAGAACGGATTTTAAAATGAGAGAGTAACACACAAAATAAGGAGAATTAACTAATAAAGAGAAGAAAAGGAAAGGGAAGAGCAAGAAAAAGGCAGTAAAAAAGCCAGGAGAGAAGGAAAGCAAGCCTCCCGCAGCAGGCGTGGACGTCCCGTGCAGCAGCCCTTACCCCAGACGTCAGACTTGATAGAGAACTTGTTGTAGGCCAGGCTTTCAGGCGCCGTCCATTTGATCGGGAACTTGGCTCCGGCGTGGGCTGTATAAGTATCCCCCGTCATTAACCTGCTCAGGCCAAAATCAGCCACCTTCACCAAGTGGTTCTCACCTACCAGGCAGTTTCGGGCAGCAAGATCTCTGAAAAAGAAAAAAGTTCACCCATGAGAGCTCCTGGCCAATTTTCTACCTTCACAAATCTACTGCTGAGCAAAGGTACAACACTGACAATGGAAAGATTGAGTCTAGTCCCCTAGAAGCTTGTGCTAACACCCCACTGGGAAGTAGCGCCAGTTCCTCAGCAAACACACCATGATCTCCCCCCATGGGCAGAGGCAGCAGAGGCACTGGGAGTGGGCTCCCGGGCCCTGCGACCTGCAGCAAGTTAATTACCTTGGGACTCCGTTACCTCATCCGTAAAATGAAGATGATAGTAACAGTGCCTACCTCTTTGGGTTGCTGTGAGAAGTAATGAATTAATATGCTACGTGCTTAGACCCAGGCCTGGAGAATAGTAAGCATTACTGCTACTCTATGCCAGGCATGGGGGACAAACACTTAGCCCAGTCCTCGATCACGAGAAGCTTGTTTCAGAGTGAGTCCCCACTCGTCCTATCCAGACTTGACAGAAAAAAATAAAATAAAGCCCACGGCATTCTTTACCCAAATTGTGTTTTTCCTACTCTTCTCTTTCTTCCAGATGCTTACCCAAAAGTATCCTAAAAACTCTCTCCTGCATAATCTGCCTCCTCTTACCTCCTGATTCTCCCAGGGAGGCAGGAGTCTAATCTTTGCTTCATGAATGTTAACCACAAAACCACAAGGCAAACTGGAAGAGAGGAATGGGAAGAGGCAGCAGCTCACGGTGATGGCTGCATGAGATAGCCTGATTGTCAGCAGTGAGAGAGAAATTAAATACGTAAGAGTTGTGCTAATAAGATTTTGGTAAAGCATCTTAAGTTTGCCTGAATGAAGAAGGAACCGACCTAGCCGTGCAAGGCAAACCAGAAGTCAAGGCATCTCAGTTTGCAGCATCAGAGGGTTCACTTTCCTGACTGCCGGGAGCATCTGGATCAGGCTATCGTGGAGCATAGAAAATCTGTCTTGCTAGGAGCCGCCAGCATTTCACACACGCTACTCTTACTCCTCGCTATGAAATCTCATGTAGAGGTTTCATACTTGAGTTAATTGGGTAGGAAAGGTCACAACGGTGGCGTGGAGAACATCTTGTATGACACACTCCGGCAAAGCTCATCAGGCTCTGTCTTGCCAGGCCGTCACTTCGCTAGGAAGCCATTTCCACCAGCAAAGAATGCGAAGACCAAGATAATTGTGGCACACTTGAAGGTCAAAACACTCCAGGGTTTACAAGAGCAAAGACACTTAATTTTGGCCTACATATATACAATTCTGACAATCATGGAAACATCCCTGAACCAGATGACAGCAAGTGAAGTGGAGAATGAAATGATAATAAAGAGAAAGGAGGAAAAACCCACACACTAAAAAACAAAACCCGTGCACTGGCCGTCATCGTGAGTTTGTGTAAAAGCAGTGCCAACTGCTCCCAGGAAGAGGTCATTACTGATGAACACCGGCCTCGCAGAACAATGAGCGCTCCGTTTCAGAGGGAGCTGGATTATTAGGAAGGACGCCTTCTATGAACTTCATTTGATATTCCACTTAGCCCAAAACGGTTCACAAATCAAATATTTTTTACCCTGGGGATGAACTGCTCCGTTGGCCCAGGGTCTAGGCCTGGCTGAATTTAGCCCTGCATGCGGGCCTGAGGCTGGCTGTGTCAGGGACCTAGCATTTGCCTTTGTTCCAAGGTGCACTGTGCTGCCAGCACTCCAGTCAGAAGCTGGGCCCTCAGACTGACCCTGCAGGCTGACTTTGTACAGGCTGCCTGACTCCACACTCTGCGGCTCTGCAGCTCAGGCTGCTCCGCCAGGCCCCTACCTGTGGATGAAGTTTTTCTTCTCCAGGTACTCCATGGCTGACGAGATCTGAGTAGCCATGTACAGCAGCACCACAGCATTCACCTCCTGCCGGTTACACTCTCTCAGATAATCCAACAGGTTCCCATAGGTCATGAACTCGGTGATTATATAGAATGGGGGCTCCCGGGTGCAGACCCCTGCCAATGAGACACTGAGGACTTTAGCATGCGGCTCTACTCCTGACTGAACAAACATCTTTCTAAAGAAAAAGGCTTCTGAAATGGATTCCGACTCTGCCCCTAAGCCCTGGACCCAACTTCTACCGTGGTTCCAAGCACCTGTGCCTTGAGACAGTGCTCCTATGGGAGGGACATGGCCATGCTCTTTTTTCCTCTCAAGCCAGTGAACTTGAATTTACATAGGGAGAGGCTGCCATGAGTTCAGAAGCGAAGACCAGACCCCACACTCAATGACCTAAACCACTGTCAGTTTACCCCCACATCGCTCTGTCTGATGATCATGTCTACTTACAGAATCACTTCAGTGAAAAAACTCTTGAAATTCTTAAGTTTCAGAAGCCAATTTCAGATTTACATTTGACTGCTTTTAGGTATCCATTTAAAGTAATCACATATTAACACACACACACACGCACACCCCATCCCACAAAGGGGACGCCCTTTTACCAGCAGCTCAATGTTGGCAGAGCAGAGATGTCCGCACAGAACCGGTAATGCAGGGAGCTGCCTCTCACTTCTTTCTCAGCATCTGTGTCGCCCCAGAGGGTTTGAGCACAAGCCCCTCTTTTCGGAGCGCCACGCTTACTCACCCAGTAGCTGCACCAGGTTAGGGTGCTTGATTTCTTTCATTACTGCAGCTTCTTTCAAGAACTCTTCCACCTCCATGGTGTCCTCCTGCAAAAGAAAAAACATCAGTGGTGAAATAATTTCAGCAAGTTAAGCAGGAAAGTACAACTTGAATGGTTAATATAAACTGGAGCTTCAACGTACTCGTCCTCGGCCACCTTTTGTGGCAGCCACATTGCTCCAGACAGGTTCCATGACAGCTGATCATCATCACCCCAATGGCACAAAGAATTTTCCCCTTTGGTGCTGAACTTTCGAATTCTCACCCAGGGCAACAGGGCAAAGCTGGCTTGCACGTGCCGACGGCTTGCTTCTGCTGGCTGCTGGGCAGACCATGTTTGTTTCCCCACCTTTTGGAGTTTGTGGGGAGAGCAGGGAGAAGATGTGCAGAGGCAAATACTACAAACATGGGGTTACTTTCCTAAGGAACGTCTTGTTTCCAAGGGGTCCTAACACAACAGGAGAAAACCTCACTTGGAGAATCTGAAATGTACCTGATTTAAGGGAAGAGACGCCGAAGACAGAAAGAGATGGTGCATTACCAAAGAAGAGCAATGCTTCAGAACAGGGCAGCAACAGAGGACACGGAACTGCTTAAACACGTGGTGTCAGGGAGCTCTTAACGAAGCAATCACCACTATCTGTCAGGTCAATTACTCAGACTCTAAAATAATCCTCACCAGCAGCTCCCTTAACAGCGAATTCACAAGTATCATCAGTACACATCATTTCAACAAGTCCACAGTATCTAAATGCCAAGGGGGAGAAAAAGATATTAGCAAGTGCCCAGCACAAATGGAATACTATTTCTACATTTCCTCATGTACTTTGGTCAAGGGTCACGTCCGAAGTGCTGTGGTACCTGGCCCCATGGGAGGCCCCATCACACAGAGCCTTGGCCTTGGCTTAGGTAAGCCTCTTTCTGACTTCAAGTCACTGTCTTCTGACCCATCATCAAAACAAGAAGCAGGTCAGTGTTAAATAATATGGTCTGTTCTGCTATAAGAACTTGGCTATGAAGGCCAAAGAAGGAAGTGAGACATCTCCAAGTTTCAATGTGGAGTTAGAGTGTGCCTGAAGAGAAGGATCGCACGGTGGGGGGGACAGCAAGTGGACATCTTGAAAATTGGGCTCCCCACAGAGGAAAGCTTTATCAGCTTTCTGTTAAATGTGGAACCTTATACATCGTTCCTGCCCCTTCAGGTGACAAAATGCCAAAGTGTCCTTGCTGTACTCACTAGCTGTACCAATTTCTCCTCCTGATGTGGGGAGACTTCCGGAGGACAGGTCAACCTTACTTAGAGGCTTCTTGCTCTAGTCATCCCTGCTATGAGCACAGCACGACCAATGAGGCTACATGTTAGCCCATCACCACTCAGCTTGGGGCTCACGGAGACTGAAACTTAGAAACAATTTATTGCTCTTTAAAAATGGTGAGCTGGTCTTAATGTCAATTAAACATTGTTGGTAGTCACTATGCCAAGCTACGTGGGGAGGTGGCGGGGTGAGGGGAACTCGTCCCTGCTGCTGCCCATTGGCTATTTGATTCTTTCGAGTCCTTTCTGCTCCTTAACGTGCTCAGCAGACCATGCTGCTCTTGGCATGGAGTGCTCTGATTTACCAGGGTGACACGCTAATGTCAAAGGCTGGAGCAAGAACGCCTGCCAGAATCGGGCCTTTGATGCTGCTCACGTAGAGGACTGCGGCGTTAAGAATCTTGCTTGGCCAACAATATGTTCAAAAAGTAGCTCTCGAATAAAGCTTTCTAGACGAGTGGAGTTTTTCTTTTTTAAAGCACCACATAATAAACCGTGCACAGTGAAATCATTTCGGAAATATCATTTGCTTTTATAGCCAGTGACCCTTTTCTAAAAGACCCATGTTATAGATCTTGAGAGGCATGAACATGCAAAAGGACCAGCAAGGCTTTCAGAGGCATCCCTCTTCTCATCTGTCTCCTTTCTCTCTCTCTCTCTTTCTCTCAAGTATAATTCCTTTTTTTCTTTCAGAAAAATCAGTGTGAATTTGTCTCCCCCTGCTGGCATCAGACCTAGTTCAATTTATAATTTATTAATATTAACAGCAACCTACATTTGTAGTTGTGTTAAACTGGAAATGTTCCCGATAAAATCCTATGACATTCCTTTATTTTTATTTTAAAATTTCCTATCATTCTTTTGAAGATAATTCATTTATATAGTAAACTAATACTAACTCAGATGGATTAGGGTGAAGGAAATGCTTTGAATGAAAGCTATGAATTTCCAGCCTTGTCTCTTCTGTGCCCGTTAGGGAGAGAGACCGGTCAACTCCAGCCCGGCCCAGATGCAAATGAAAATTTTGGATGGTACAGCGGAGTGGTCAAGAGGATGTTATACCAACGAAGCTCTGCTGCTGTGCGACCACAGTAAGTTACTTATCCTCTCTGAACCTGTTTTCTCATCTGCACAACAGAAGGAGTATCAGGATCTATCTCACACACACAGAGTGCCGAAAGCGGTGCCCAGAATGCAGCCGGTGCTTGATCAGTGGTACTCTCTTTCGTTAGTTGATCTCTATTCCTGAGAAGTAGACTAAACATATTGCTTGTGTGCAGAAATTCTGGTTCTGTAATGAATACTTTTTTTTGTCTTCTCACAGATACATTCTCCCAGACTTGACATCTCACAGATATTTTCTAATCAAGCTTCCTCCTTTTTGCTCATCCCCAAGTACAGGTATTCTACAGCATGAAAAGGAGCACTGTTTCAGAAATGGCCGGGCCTTCTGGAAGTTTCTGCACAGTCTTCTGGTTCCCTATGCCTCCCTCTCAGCAAGGAAGCATATAGTTCTTATCTACAGACAGATTAATTTGCACACCTGTTCCTGGTTTTTAACCAATGCTAGATGAGCAAGGTTACAAGCACAGTGAAGCGCTGCCCTTCACCTGTCAGATGGACCAGGCGCAACACGATTAAAAGCACAGAGGAGAGATGGCACAGAGCTTCCGCGCCAGACAGAGGAAGGCAGATCGGACACCAGATGTGGGACCTGAAGCTTGAGTGAAACACCCATGAGAAAGCCCAGAGGAAGCCCCGGAACTCTCATCCCTTATAGCGTGACTGCATCTAGCCCCATGGCCAGGAGAACCCACTGCAAGAAATGATTATCTTGCAAGAGCAAGTGCAACACGGCAATAGCAGGCTCCGAGTTGTGCGGCCTCTCTCCGACACGCAGCCCTCCTCGTAGAGGTGGAGAGCTACAAGACAGCGCCTGCTTGTATAACTGCCAGGCGCTAATGCCGTCATGCAGCTCTTCCTTCTCTGATTGTTTCTGGAGCTCCCCAATAAAACCAATTTCTTAGAAGAAAAGAATAAAACCAAACACTGTACTGGGTGGAGTAAACAGGTGCTTTCTCAACCTCGTCCATGGAGTGCAAACTGGTCCGGGCTCCTTGGAAGGCACTTTGGCAGTACAACCAAAACCTTACGTGCACGTGGCCCTAATCCAGTAGTTCTGAGGAGCTGACCCAGCAGGACAGTTTCACATACGTGTAAAGGAGGATAATCCCCGTGGCACTGTTCACAATACCAAAATACTGGGAATAACGCAAAGGCCCACTGAGAACTGGTACACACTGGAATATATCCACACAGAGACAAGACAACTTTCCGGGTGCTGGTAAGGACAACTGCCAAGATACATCACGTGGACAACAGAAGGTATGGAGCAGTGTCTACAGGATACTGCCATATGGTTTAAAAAAGATTCACACATGTGGACTCAGGAAAGACATAAAATCAAGGGTGGGAGTGTACTATGTGCACATATCACCTATCTGAAAGATATAGGCTGTGTTATTTCCCACTGTTTTAACAGTAAATCTGTCACCTGGCTCATGAGTCAATCTGAGTACCACGGCTAGATCAACAGCAGTCTTTTCCACATTCTGTTGCTTAGAGAACTGTTTCACAGAGAAAAAGAAAGACTTACTAACTTTTGGAATGTAGTACATTTTAAGATTGGGACTTCTTGGCTGGGAACAGTGGCACATGCCTACAGTCCCAGCTACTTGGGAGGCTGAGGTGGGAGGATCACATGAGCCCAGCAGTTTGAGACCAGCCTGGGCAACCCAGTGAGACCCTGACTCAAAAAAAATCAGGGCTTCTTGTACTTGACGGTTGGTTCTCTTAAGCACATTCTGCCTTTAACACAGATCACAAGCACACAGGCACAGCAGAGCGTTACCTCCTGTCCAACACTGCCAACATTCAGAGGAGCAGTTCCCTGTTTCCCATCCACAGTGGTCAGCCCAGTGCCCCCCTCTTTTCATGTGCTCTCTGCCAGGGAGGTCACCACTGCTAGAAGCAGGGCCTTGCTCCCCCTGCTGTCATGGAGGATTCTGACTCTGCCCTCAGAGTGGCCTGAGACAGGAGACTAAGAGACGTGTTGAATGAAGCTTCGGCTGGCGTTGCAAGCGTTTTTCAAGGTGCTTTGAAGAGAAGGTAGATTTTAGCCACAGCCCGTGAGGGAAATAAATGTGAGAGATGAGGAAAAGGTGATTTTTTTTTTAAAGGTGTAAGTGTGGTTTATGTTTATTTTTCATGGTGTTTGAGGAGTTAAGAACCTGAGTTAAAATTAAAAAAAAAAAAAAAATAGTTAGGCTTTATAGTTGGCTGCCTGGGTTCGAACCCTGGCTCTGCCATTCCTAGCTGTGTGAGGCCAGGCCAGTCACATAACCTCTCTCCGCTTCAGTTTCCTCAACCTTAAAATATTGATATGGGGTGAAATGCGTGGGACCAGAAGTATTCTGGAATTTGAATTTTTTTCATATTTACATTATACTTACCAGTTAAGCATCCCAAATTCAAAAATCTGAAATCTGAAATGTTCCAACGTGCATTTCCTTCAAGCATCATGTCAGTGCTCAAAAACCTTCAGATCCTGGAGTATTTCAGGTTTTGGATTTTCAAATTTGGGATGCTCAACCTGTAATATTAGTACCCTTCTCTTAAGGCTGTGAGGATTGAATGAGACGCGATATGTAGTAAGCATTCAAGTACTCTGCCAGGCACGTAGTAAGAGCTCAATAAACACGAGCAATTACTGTAATTTAGAACCCAAAGTTCTCAACTTCTGTAGTGGAAATAAATGTCCGCGATATTGATACTAATCTTATTCGACAAATAGGCAACATGCTGTAGGGATGGTTTTTTTGTGCAGGGCCAGACAGAAGGAAGGATAATTTATTTAGCAATTGCTTAGTACCATATTTTGAGTTAACATACCTCTAGAAAGAGATATATTGTCTTTCCCATAATTAGATACCACTTGGGGTGACTATTCAAAGAAATCCATGCAACTAGACTCTGTAATTCTTTACCTACTGTTAATTAGGCTCTTGGGAAAAACCATTAAAAGCATAAAAACTCTAATATTACATTATTAGTAAAGCATATTCTGAAAGGCATCCACTTCCAGACAATTCTGCTTCACTGGGGTAAGAGCTGTCGCCACACTGAGCTCCAGCCGGCCCCTCCAGAAGCCTCTCCCTCAGTCGTTCAGAAAATAGTGCCGCAGCATCCCCTACTGAGGCGAGTTTCTCCACATTTCAAATTATGCGAACTCTTATCTCTTTTTAAAGTTTTCAGACAAGCCACTACTGGTTGAAATCCAGTGTATTTTGTGCTTTCAGTCTTCCTTTTTTCGTTTTTGCAAATCCTGGTGTTTGTGTGGGTGGTGTCCGGGCCTTTGCTGGTTTATCGAGCTGATCAAGTCCCTGTTCCTCTGGACCTGGTCTTCAACCCTGCGTCAACTGAGCACTCGCACATCCCTCTCCCTGCACTCGTGTGGTCTGTGGAACGGGAGGCAATGGTTGTTTTTTTCTTTCCGTTCTTTATTTAAAAAAGATAGGAGTGGATTATAAAACTTGGCTTACTGGCATAAAAATCTGTTACCTCAAAACCACAGGCGATTTTGACAACCGTGAGGGTGGCTGTATCCACAGTACACCAGCCACTGAGCACTGGCGCTCTCCAACATGAAGACCATTGAGAACTCGCATCAAGTCCCGTTATCCTGTGCACCAAACCTCTCACTAGCTCCCCAGTGCCTTCAGGATAAAATCCCAGCTCCTTAGCTGAGGTGCACGGCCTCTGTGGCTTACTGCGCCCCTTCTTGACCCCAGCCTTCTCCCGTGGCCAAGCCCCACTCCTTCACCACAGCCCTGGCTTGCAATTCCCTAAATGCCTCCTCCCGGCCACACACAGCTCACCTGTCCAGCCTCTGCTCAGCCCTGCGTGGAGCCGCGGCTCTGCTCGTGGGCCTCCACTGCTGCACTGCAACCCTTGTTACTCTGCCTGCTTCTCCTAGTGCTCAGACCACCCTCTGCCCAAAGGGAAGGACGCTGTCCAATTCACTTTCTAATACCGGTGTTGAGGCCAGGGTCCACCAAATAGAATTGAAGAACTCAATAAATACTTGTTCAATTAAGAAAAAGTTCCATCTGGGAAATATCTGGGAGTCCTCAAGGTGACCCCAAACCATGCCACCGCCAAGTGCCAGGCCTGCCCCAGAGATAGGGGCAAATGCTGAATATGAGTATCAGGAAGCCACCTTTGGTTTCTAGGACCAAAGAACGTGATCTTTTCTCTAAAGCAGCCCAAACTGTAAACCAGCTGGAAATCGTATTTCCCATTTTACTGTGCCTTTGAGGGAAGGCACCAGCTAAGTCTCAGAGTCCCTAGGAGGTAAGCATTTAGCTACACCAGTCTCAACATGTGCACCTGACTTTTGTGACATACACACAAACTTAAGTCTATTTTTCCCAGCAGTGGATGCTTCTGTTCTTTTTCTTTTCTTATAGCTACAAAAAGGGGCTCCCTCTCTCCATTTCCGTGCACAGATCAATGTAATCAAAACTCACTTAAAACAACTGAAAATAAAGCAAGTCAACACTAGGGGGCACCCTCACCACAGGGAAGGCTCAGATCACACTCTGAAGGCGGCACAGGGTTGAAAAACGAATACCTCCTTCACTTGGCATTCTAAAGATTTCAAAGAACTTCAAAACAAAAAAAAAAAATCTGCCTGGAAACTACAAACACTATTCATTAGCCAAGAGGGTGAAAGTCCCAGTTAACAAGAGAGATTGGGCTGCATCTGAGTTGGTAAAAAGTGAGTTTCCTGTCGCCTTTCCATTGGAAGCACTTCCACCTCTGTTAGCAGAAGTCTGGGCACACAACACAGAGAATTAGAACCTGCAGGGAACACACAGTGCACTTGCCTTTCAAATCTGCCAACAAAAACCAACAGAAGAGTCAAATGCATTTGGTTAAATCTCCTTCTTTCAAAACCCAGAGGTTTTTTCTTCCTCCTCTTAACTCTCAGTAGGAAGTGATCTCCATGACACACAAACAGAACGGAAACCCACAGCTTTAAAAGAATCTTGCCACAGAATGAGAAAACTTCTCCAAATGACTAATCTTTTTAAACCCCAAACCCTCGGCACTTGTCAGCTCTCACCGTATGTGGAAACACACTGAGGTAATGAGAATAATTCAAAGAAACAGACAATGTAAAACTGAAGAGTCAATTACTCAGTCCCAACGAAGCCCTCGGACCATGTGTGGGGGCAGGCCCCAGAGAAGGAACATCCGTGCACGCCAGCAGACACCGCGCACCGCGTTTACCCGAGGGTTCGGCACAGCGGTTCCAGCTGGGCCTACCTTCAAGGTCTTCACGGCCACCGTCAGGCTGTACTTCTTCCACACGCCCTCGTACACCTCCCCGTACTGGCCCCCGCCCAGCTTGTGCTTCATGGTGATGTCTGTGCGCTCCATCTCCCACTTGTCGTAGTTGGGGGACACGCCGTAGACAGTGGGCTTGTTGCGCTTGGGGGCTGGATAATGGAGAGTGGTGATGAGCCCGTCAGCCACAGTCGAATGGTGATGAACCAACTCGGCCAGAGTGTTGAAGCGGCTCTCTGAGGAGACATAGAGCTGAGCAAAACAGGGAAGAGCGATCAGGCCACAGAGCAGATGCAATTTCAAACGACTCAAATAAACCAGTTTGAACCTTAACATAGTGCACAGCAAAACTCAGATAAACAGCTGTCCACACAGGACTGAGTGTTCAGAAAATCACTTATAGAGTCTTTCTCTACACATGCTACAGTTTACTTGCCAAAGCAGAAAGACACAGTAAAAAGCCTGAGGGCCTTTGCACCTGCCACTGCTCCTTCTGCCTGAAATCCTTCAGCCCCTAATTTTCACATGCCCAGTTCTCTCTCACCATCCCCAGGCCAGTTTAAATGTCTGTGGAGTTGTCCCTGACTACCCAATCTAAACTCGCCACCCATCGCAAGTCACATCACCTGCCTTCTGTGCACTGGACGTGACCATCAGCTGACAATTTCCTGCTTATGTGCTGCATTACTGTCTGTCCCTACTTAACAGCATGTAAGAAGCTTCATGAGGGCAGAGCCCTAAGCTGTCTTTTGTTATCCTGTACCCCCAATGTGGAGAACGGGAAATGAGCACATAATGAATACTCAACAAATAGTTGTTGATTGAAAAAGAAAACAATTTATATAATTTATACCTAAAAACGGATGAGCATAGAATGAAAAGTGATCGGAAGACGAACATCACTACACAAAGTGTAAACCTCCTGTGCATTCCTGTCCCCTCACTCTGGCCAGAGTAGGAAGCACCATCGGCCATGATGTGCAAATCCCAGTGGTCTGTCCAGGTGGGATGCCCCTCTCAGCACTCTCCAGGAACAGAGCAGGGGCTCCGAGGCCCCCCAAGGAGATCGCACAGCCTTTTCCAACATGGGGAAGTAAATAGAAGGAATTTAAGACATAAGAGCACTTGAGTCCCTGTTTGAAATGTGCAGCGGGCAAACACCTGTGCGGCGAACACGTCCACACAGAGTTCTCCTCTGGACAACTGAGACGGAGAGGAAGGGAAGGAGCAGGCTGGCACAAACAACAACGTGGGGGGCAGCAGCCACCGCTTGTCTTTGTCTTTATGACTGTTTCACTGGTGTGGAGAGGGAATGCTTCCTTACCAAAAACAATTCTACATTAAAATCCACACAGGACATCTGGGCTCCAGGCACATAACTTAATCTACTGGCTTGCTCGGGGCAGCCAACCATTGCTGAAGGTGGAAAGAATATTTAAATCACAACCACTCAGCAGACTTGCCCAAACTGCAAAGACGTGGGAAGGAGGAACACAGATTTGGGACAGTGGTGATGCCTGGGGTGAGAGGGAGAAAACAGAACAGGCCTAAGCTTCAGCTATATATAGCTGTAAGACCTTGTTACTTAAGAAAAGGGAAGAAAAAGCCTGAAATACACACAGCAGGGCCAAGACCTCTGGCTGTTGGTTATGTCAGGTACCATTACTTTAAGAAAATATTCTGAAAAGAAGGAAAAAACAAAATACAGAGTCGATCTCATCTATAACCTTCAAGAGAGTAAACAGGATCTATTAACAAGGAGCTTTTTCTCCTTTTTCTTTCGTTTCTTTGCTTTAGGAGACGGCATAATTTCTAAGACTCGGGCAAGCCAATGGCAAACTTCAGGTTTATAATCTTTTGGTAATAATTTTACTAAAATAAAATTCTGAGAAACCCAAGACCTCAGCCCTGGGGAACTTGCTCCTCACATGACGACTGTGGCCTGGGGATACTGGCTTGTCCCTGTGCAAGACGGTACCTCTGATTTGCAGGACTTTTCAGGTTGAGGAGGCCCCCGCTTTTTATACCTCAGAGTGCCCAAGAAAACCTCGGAGTGAACCGCTCTAGGGACATACCATGAGTCACACTCAGACCCATGAACGCATGCACACAAGAATGTGGGGTGGGGGACAGAAGTCGGCACCACTGAGGCCTGCTGTTAGCTTAATACCCACACAGTGATGTTCACGGCACTCTCCTCGGTTTAGTCACAGATACAAGTGCCACTCACAAAGAAAACTGAGGAGGACAAGGCGATGGCTCCCAAGCCCTGCTCCCACTGCACAAGCCTGCCAGCTCATCCAATCTCTTCACCGCATGCAGGCTGCAAGTGCTGCAGCCCCTCTTTTCTCGGGTTAGCTCAGCTGATGGTGTTTTCTCTCCCAAGGAGTGTAGAGAATCAAAAGAGGCCATTCCAAGAAGACATTCCTGGAATCAGAGCACCCTCCCACCTTGGAAATCACTGGAACAGTGTGAGACAAAAGAGACTGTGGCTTGCTGGGCTCTGGGGCAGGGGACCTGGGAGCAAGGCTCACTACCCATTTTTCCTGGCAGAGTCAGCCTGAAAGGAGCACTCCCCAACCAGAAGGTCAAGTTCCTTCAATCCCGCACAGAATGCTAACGGCTCCTCTAAGCCCTGGTTTATGCAGAATTTGTTCTTGGTCTCATGGGATTCCCTCACAGGCTACTCCGTTAGAGATTTCAGAGTTACAGGAGGTTTCACTGAATGGGCAAACTTTATCTTCTTCGGTAATTAAATTCACAGACCCTGTGACTTAGTTCATCTTCAACATAAAAACTTACCAACACTAATGAAATACTAAACCATCTCTCTCTGATGCACTTCGTGTTGTATTCACAGCCGTCTTCCCCATGTCTCCCTAACAGTCTGGTGGCTGCCTTCTGATTAGTTCTAGTTTTTGAGGAACATTTTGCTGGTGAACTGGGTAATCATCAGGAATTCGTGGCATGCCCAGGGAAGAAAGTAAAGTTAGCTTCGTGGATGGCATGTCATTAGGCTATGTGCCTGGTTCCATAAACATTCAGGGTGCTCAGCCAGGGCTGCTGCCTCTCCCTAATTATCTCTGATCCTGAAAGATAGGACTTGTCAAAGAAACTCCCAGAAACAGCTTTCCTCCTGACAGCCACACTCACAGGCGTAACAGATCTTCAACTTGTACAACCTTTGGCTGCCTCAGACCCTGGTGACCCACTTTGGACACACTGTTCACAGGCTGCTCCCCGAGAGCTGCTCACATTCCAGCAGGAAGGCAGAAGCCCAGCGGTCCACAGTCATGTTCCAAGGCTCCTCCCCAAGGGCACATGAGCTGTGTGTAGCAAGTGTTTAACCTGCAGCTGCTGAGCCACTGTCAGGGTGGGTAAACCTTAAAAATCTAAGAGGTTCCAAGTAGTCCCTTCCTGCCACTCTGCTAAACCTTAAGCCCAAATTCTACTCTTGTCACCCTGAACCTGTCATTTCAGCAGACCATGAAAATAAATGTCAACTGGGCATATCTTTCAAGAAAAGGGAAGATTCTATCAAGAGCTATAAGGAACTAAAGAACCTCACAGTGGCGTCTCACAGAAATGGGGTGTAGATACAAATATTCAGAATTAACAATGATTTAGGCAGAAGGTAGCGAAGAAAAATCAGTCTTTAATTCTGCTATGTCCACAGAGGATTGATTACACACTTTGGTAAAGTATCAGAAGAATGACAAGCAAACCCCTGAGTATCTGAAGATTTTTAAGACTGTTGACATCCTAGGAAACAGCCATGGCTCAGCCTTTGAAGAGTCCAACTCAAAACTCCCAGAGCTGCCAGGCCCGGGGCGGACTGACTGGCCACACCTGTGGCTGAAAAGCGCAGAACACAGGGAGGGGCAAGTAGGAGCCGACGGGGTGGAGGCACAGAGATGCCGGGGCCTTATGAAGAATCTTCTAAATTCAGTTGTTTTCTGAAGATCAGCTAATTTAAAAATAAGAATTATATTTATTCAACCGCAGCCTGTCCCTCCTAGTCATCTTAAATTTTCCCCTTCGAAACCCAAAAAGGATTGTATCAAAGTTCTGCCATGTGTGAAGCATTTTCAGCAGCGAGCCACACTGTCTCACACAGAGCTGCAGTACCTCCCCACTCGAACACTACTCACTCATCCAGACCATCCCCCTCCAGCATGGCCCTCATGGAAAGGAACCTCTGCAGAAGGTCTGTGGGCTGAGAAGTCTCCACGTGCTCAGGCAGTTGATGGAAGAGTCTTTGCCAGGCAGGGAGGGAGGAGGCCCAGGAAAGTCTTAAGAGTTGCCCAGTGGTAGATACAGACTGATCAAATCAATTCCCTATGCTCTGCCTGGAATGAAAGGAACTCACCCAGCACATATCAGCTTTTAGACAGAGGGGCTGGCTTCCTCTTTGGATAAATCTAAAATTCTGCAAATCATATATCCCATATGCAGGCCTTTCTTTGTCCTTTTGAACAGTATTTTAGACCAACCCCTAGCTAATGAGTTGTCAAACTAGATCACGCCTGCCTGCATCTGTTCCAAGGCTGCTGATTAAACAACTCTAGGGAAAAGAAACCATTATCCTGTTCAATAGAAACCTCAAGTGATTATCTTGGTACAGCATGACTTGCCTTGGATAAACAGCACAGATGGGAAGCAAGCTGTCCACTTCCAGAAAATCACTTCCCATGGGCAGTGCACCGTGGTGTTCAGATTCACTAGAAAGGTACTCTGGTGGTCTGAAGGCTCCTTCAAAGTGCCCACCTCCCTGGAGTACAGCCCACAGAATGGAAAAGCCTAGCTCCACATCTGGGATAAGAACAAAGACCCAAAAAGCAAGCTGATAAGGCCCATCTCTAGTCATACATTGATAAGAGGCTCTGTTGTCATACAAACCACAGTGCTGGTACTAAAGGCATTTGTAACGAGGGAAAGCATCAGATACTGGCAAAAGGACTTTAGTCAGAAGACTTTGAGACATGTAAAGAAAACAACATTTTAAAAAGAAGTATATGCATGTTTATATGGTACAAATGAATGTGTGAGGATAGCCAGGAAAATGGTGAAAAGATAAGATGGGCAATAGGCATGGTGGTGCACGCCTGTAGTCCCAGCTACTCAGGAGGCTGAGACGTGAGGATTGCTTGAGCCCAGTAGTTGGAGTCCAGCCTGGGCAATATAGCGTGGCTCTGTCTGTAAAAAGAAAGGGAAAAAAGGTAAAGAGAGGACTAGGCCTACCAGTTATAAAACATAGTATAAAGCTATAGCAATCAAAAGTGTGGTATTAGCATGTGGCTAGACCAAGGAAGAGAACAGAGATCCATAGGCCTAAATACATACGTAAACTTGATATATTTCTAACATGTAGGAAAAAGATGAATTCAATAAATGGAATAAGGATGACTAAACATATGACACACGCATATTAAACATAAGATACCATTCTTTACCAATCAGAGTGACAAAGACATTTTTACAAGCCTAAAAATAAACTGTTGAAGAGTGTGAGGGGAAACAAGCAGAACAAATTTGTATAATTTCTATACGGGGTGATTTGGCAATATCTACAAATTTTCAAAGCACATGACCTTCAATCAGTTCCAGCAACTTATCTGCATATACTTACCCTGCACACAAATACTGTGCAGTGTATTTTCAAACTGCTGGTCACAATCCACTAGTGGGTCTATGAAATAACTTTAGTAAACTTCAATCAAAATTTATAAAATATCAGAGTGCCTTATATGCAGTAATGGTAAACAAAATTTCATGAAACTTCTGTTACTAGTCTGAGTACTGGGACGTGATGTAAATGTGTTTTTCTTACAGTGGGCCCGGATTTAAAAAGAGGTTTAAAGCGAGGCACTCACATCTGTAATTCCAGCACTCTGCAAGGCGAGGAAGGAGGATCGTTTGAGGCCAGGAGTTCAATACTAGCCTGGGCAATAGCGAGACCCTATCTCTACAAAAAATAAAAAAAATTAGCCAGGCATGGTGATACATGCCTGTAGTCCTAGCTACTCGGGAGGCTGAGGCAGGAGGATTGCCTGAGTCCAGGAATTTGAGGCTGCAGTGAGCTATGGGCAACAGAGTGAGACCCTGTCTCCAAAAAAAAAAGGGCATTTGAAAGCTATCTCTTATCAGCATTATTTATAATAACAAAAGATTGGAAACCTAAAAGCTGACCAGCAGGGGACTGCTTACATAAATAATGGTCCCTCCATGCCAAACAGTCACTGATAAGCATGTGGTAGCTCCAAATGTTGCCATAAAACAATCTCCAAAATATATTATTAAATGAGAAAAGCAAGATGCAGAACAGTGTGGAGTATGCATCATTTGTGTCTTTTTAAACATAAACCTATACACACCAGGTGACTGCAAGAAACTGGTAAGAGCGGTTGCCTCTGGGCAGGAGAGGTGAATTAGGAGACAGAATTATCTTTCACTGTTATTTCATTTTGGTCTATTGATTTTTTTTAACCCTGTGCATGCAGTACATATTATAAAAAAAACACACACCATCTGGACCACCCCGACAATCCGCCTATCCCCCCTATCCCTCCACCACAGCCTGGTGCAGCAGAGTGGACGGGGGACCCAAGCTTAGTTCCCATGAGTGACTCACTCTGCGATCCTGGGCAAGAAATTCATCCCTCTCAGCTTCCCTTTCTTTAATGCAAAAATGTAGATTACAGTGGGACCTGCCCAGAGGACTAAGGTGAGGTTACGTGAAATGATGATGGCAAGATGCCCCAACATACAGTAGGAACTCAGTAAACGTTAATTCCTCCCTTCATGGAGTCTAAAGACCACAAAACTATATATGCCAACTCCTTTACAACACTGATTTGGGCTTGGCAATCTATGGGTATAAGTGATTCCACTTACTTTTAAAAACTATGTGTATATTTATAATATGTATTTTTATATGTTAATATATAGTGCTATGAAAGTACACATACATATCCATAAATGTGATTTTATCTATAGGAAGACAGCCATATTGCCAGACATATTTGGTCAAGGTGCTATTAAAGCGGTCTTTTAAAATACTTACCCATTGTTTGAATTTTTCTCATTGAGGATGAATTACTATCATTACAAGAGATTTTTTAAAAAGAAAAAGTCTTATTGTAAGACGTATGTATAAAACCCAACAGATATTTTCCCTATTTTAAGAAACTGCTGGCCAAGCGTGGTGTCTCACACCTGTAATCCTAGCACTCTGGGAGGCCAAGGTGGAGGATCACTTGAGGTCAGGAGTTCGAGACCAGCCTCAGCAAGAGCAAGACCCTGTCTCTACTAAAAATAGAAAGAAATTAACCAGGCAACTAAAAATATTAAAAAAAAAAAAATTAGCTGGGTGTGGTGGCACATGCCTGTAGTCCCAGCTACTTGGGAGGCTGAGGCAGGCAGATCACTTGAGCCCAGGAGTTTGATGTTGCTGTGACCTAGGCTGACGCCACCGCACTCTAGCTTGGGCAACAGAGCAAGACTCTGTCTCAAAAAAAAAAAAAAGAAAGAAAAACTGCCAACAACAAAATACCACCAGGACAATGAGAGAATCACACCAGGCCCAGTAACATTAAGTGACCGATCCTCAATAAAGGGTCTTTGTAAGGCTAATGGAATGATTCCTGCTATTTACTTTAAAGACCCCTTAACCATCTTCTTGGTTGAGCTTGTTGCAATAACTTATCACCCCAACAGCAGGACCTCTGGGTTCTCCTGGCCAAGAACTAACTACCACCACCCCGCCCGGGCCCATCAGCTCCCCTGACAAAGGTTGCTTGTCCAGGTTCCCTACCTTGCCATCTGAAGCAGTGTTAATCCGATAGTGATACACCCTCCCTTCATATCTCAGCGAGATGGACCTCTGGCCAGGACTGCTCTCGCTCTCCCGCACCAAGAAGCTGCCATTGATCCCACTGCTCAGCAGATACTCAGCGGCGTTGCGGGACACAGGCCCATGGTACCAGGAGTGCTTCTCTAGACTGTTGACGGGCGTGATGTAGTTGCTTGGGACCCAGCCCTGGCCATTTTTGGTTTGGGCTTCGCACCATTCCCCATTGTGATTGTAGCCTAAAACACGGAGCTTTTCACCTTAGGAAAGAAGCGAATCAGACAAATTAGCTTTAAAAACCAGCTTTGTTCTTTTTCATTCATTCTTGTACGATTACTAAAAATCTGCAAATTCCTAAATGCTGATTTCATTTTAAAAAGTCCACACAAACACAGGCTTTAACAGTATAAGAACACGTTTATATATATGAAGCTTCCTGTTTGTACTTAATAAACAGGTAAATATATAGCCTCAGTTTGCATAATCTATTATGTTTGCTCAAGTGCTCTGTTCCTAATATAAGGACACTTTGAGGGTAAGAATGCTTTTTTTAGGGGAAAAACAGGTTTTCAGTATTTGGAACAGCTATTCTTTTTAGCATAAAAAAACAGAACAAGTTCTACTTGTTACTGTGCAGCAATTCTCTTTAAGGAGAGGTGACTGTCTTAGAAAGATGCTGTCATCGTTTTGGATGTATCTGCATGTCAATCTTTAAAGCTGCTCTTTGACAAGCAGAGGGGATAGCAAATCAAGCCACAATTCCCGATTTCTGTCTCTTGAAATCACCACTTGCTGCCCGCAGTCCTTTTACCTTTAGTTATGCTTAAGGTGTTGTCCCCACTGGCCACAAAGTCATACAGTGCAACGAAAAGGTTGGGGTCATTTTCACTGGGCCCAGCAAGAAGGTTTTCCTTGGAGTTCCAACGAGCAGCTTCACTCAGACCTTGGGGCTCAAAGTCAGATGCCACTGGCCTCTGAAGGGCTTCTAGAAGAGAAAGAGGGGAACAGGAAAAAAAAACAGGAAGAGGAAGAATTGGAAGAAAAACTTAGTTTTACTTTCCAGAGCAAAAAAGTCTGTGTTTCTAACATTTTATATTCCTAATTTATTTCATTTCTTAATATCTGTATATACTATTAATAAGAAAGATGGTTTAAAAAAAAACTCTTCCTTAACCAAATCTTGTGAAAAACACCAAGTATTTTCATTTCAAGGAGGTAATTACTGTTCCCAAATAGTTTAAGCCTTTAAAATTCATTAATTCAACATGAATTTAGTAAGAAAGGGAAACAGTCCACCTTCGTATGTCTTTGCCTTTATTTAAGATATAGAGCAAAAGTTTCTTGCTTTAAAATATTTTTACGTTTCAAAGTTAATACACGCACATAACTTAAAATCATAAATAGTACAGAGGGGCTTAAAATGAAAGGAAAACATTTGCTATCCCAGTCCTCTGTACCCCCAGAGTCAACAGCTGTTTTTATGGTGACCTCCACCTCTAGATATCAGCCCCATCACCATAGCCTCCTACCCCATCTCTCCTAGGTGCCACCCCTACTGGTACCTTCCTGTTCTCAGTGACAGACTTACACACCTTTCCTGTCTATTCTCCCAGCCAGAGACAGCAGCTCTCAAGGACTTGCTGCACAAGATAAGGACATTAATGTTTCACTCTCCTTCCAGCTTCCCCAGCCATGCCCACTCTCAAATGTGGTCTTCTTTACTTTTTGTTTTTAAACAGAGTCTTGCTCTGTCATCCCCGGCTAGAGTATAGTGGCATGATCATAGCTCACTTCAACCTCAAACTCCTGGGCTTGGCTGGGCACGGTGGCTCATACCCGTAAATCCTAGCACTCTGGGAGGCTGAGGCAGGAGGATCACTTGAGCTCAGGATTCGAGACCAGACTGAGCAAGAGTGAGACCCCGTCTCTACTAAAAACAGAAAAAATTACCCAGGCATGGTGGCATGTGCCTATAGTCTCAGCTACTCAGGAGGCTGAGGCAGGAGGATTTCTTCTATTTCTTTTCTTTTTTTTTTTTGTTTTTGGAGACAGAGTCTTGCTCTGTTGCCCAGGCTAGAGATCCTTGGTGTCAGCCTAGCTCACAGCAACCTCAAACTCCTGGGCTCAAGCAATCCTCCTGCCTCAGCCTCCCAGAGTGCTAGGATTACAGGCGCCTGGCTGTTCATGACAGTTTTTAAATAGCCTGTGAAAATTACTAACAGTTTCTACTCTAATAATAAAGTCTTCCATGTTTTGTCTATAAGAGACTCAAAGTTGGAAACCAATCAACAGCTTTTATATTAGAAAATGTGTGAATTATTGTTCACTACAGGGCCAAATAGTTTATTATTTTTTCCTGAAGTTTCTTCGTTTCTTTCTCTTTTTCTTGAACTGTGCTCAAACTCTAGAATTTCTCTATAATAATGACAATACACAGAAGGTTTCTTCCAAATCAGCAAATCCACTCAAGTGTATCTTACAGTTGAGGAATGTTTTGGAGTGAAATTTGAAATACTCATTTATGGAAACTACAATAAGAAATCAAACTTAAGGGAAAAAAGAGGGGTGGAATTCTAGTTTGAAAATAATGGGTCTACCAAGGCTTGAGCCAAACACAAGTGGTAACAAAACAGTACATTTTAGTTTTCCCCCCTAGGGATTTAAAGGATCCTCAAATGTCTTTTCTTGGACAATAATATCCCTCTCAGCGATGAGCCTGATTCTGCATTTGCTTCAAAATATTCCCACTGGATGCACTTGTATGTTCATTGCAGCATAATTCACAACTGCAAAAATATGGAATCAACCTAGGGGCCCATGAACTGATAAGTAGATTAAGAAAATGTGATGTATGTGTATGTATACCATGGAGCACAATTCAGTGATAAGAATGAAATAATATCCTTTGTAGCAACTTGGATGAAATTGGAGGCCATTATCCAAAGTCAAGGGTCCCCAACCTATGGTAAGTTGTATAATTATTTCATTATATATGACAATGTATAATAATAATAGAAATAAAGTACACAATAAATGTAATGTACTTGAATCATCCCAAAACCAACACCCCATCTCAGTCCGTGGAAAAACTATCTTCCATGAAAACAGTCCCTGGTGCCAAAAAGGTTGGGGACCACAGTCCTAAGTGAAATAACTCAGGAACATAAAAATAAATGCTGCGTGTTCTCACAAGTGGGAGCTAAACGATGGCTACACAAGGGCACACAGACTGGTATGATGGACATTGGAGACCCACTAGGGGGAGGCTCAGGTGGAGGAGGGATGAAAAATTATCTATGGGGTACAATGTACACTACCCGGGTGATGGGTATGCCCAAAGTCCACACTCCACCAGTATACAATATGTACACGTAACAGAATTCAACGTGTATCCCCTAAATCTACTTAAACAAAACAAAACACTGGAGACACCTAAGACATCTGAGAGACTAGGCTGAACTTCCAGAAATATGACTAAAATTTTCAGAAATGGACATTCTCTAAAAGATCTCTTTGGAATAAACCAACAGAACATAAATAATAAAAGTCTGCCAATTCTAGCTTTTGTACTACTAACTAAAGTAAACCTTTAGGAATTGTTTTCCTAAAAGAGTATATCCCAAATGATATTATTACAAACACTCGGTAATTTCATTTTATGAACTGTAAGGGCAAAGATAATTTCAAGGAAGAGGGTCTTATAACACTGCCATCTCCTAGAATGGGAAAGAAACTCGGTAATGTGTTAGGGTCCCTGTTCTCTGAGGATTTATTTACCCTGGCTCTAAAAATACACCTAGTGCCAGAGATTGATTGGTTAACCCACAAAAGCTGGTTAAAGCAGTGAATTGTTTTTTATCAAAATATGTGATTCCCCCACTCCCACCTAGTGCATGTTGGTTTGCTAGGGCCAAGGACTGTCCTTTAGAGTGTGAGTAGACGATTAGAGAGTGATGTTGTCTTCTGTAAGTTCTACGCATAATGCGTCACCTCACTTCTGGCTTCAATTTCCTGCAGGTGGAGGGAAAACTTAGAGCCATTCACTATGCATTTCCACAGCAGAATCTTTCTAGATTTCTACAACCCATTCTGATCATTTACAGTTGGCCTTACACTTAATTCTATGGCAATTTTTAAAAGTTGCCTTCCTCTGTTAAGTCTTTCTAAAGCATTCATCTTAATTTTCATAGAAACAATTCTCTTTTCACACTTGTATTTCATTGGTTTCATGTTAACCAAGTAATTGCAACAACAGATGTATCTGAAATAAACAGGCTTGGAAACAAACACAACTGGCTCTTGGCTGACAGGAAGAGTGAGTGGCAGCAGGCAGAGGTAGGGTAGCTGCCCTATCCTGTGTGCCATGGGGACTAGGGAGGCATGTTTTATAAGGAAGTGAACAGTGCTGGTCAATTTAGCAGGTCAGTTAAGTGGAAGCCAGTCAAGAGCTTCTATTGTCAAGTGCTTCAATTGATGACATACTTCTCACAATGAACGTGGATTATTTTTATTATCAGAAAATAACTTCAGTAGCTGAGCTCATGCCTATAGTTCCAGCTACTCCGGAGGCTGAGGGGGGAGGACTACCTGAGGCCAAGAGTTCTACACCAGCCTGGGTGATACACTGAGACCCCATCTCAAAAAAAAAACAAAAAACAAAAAAACAAAACAAAACAAAAGCAGAAAAAATTATCATGAATAGAAGCCAACTAATGCTTATGTAATTGATAATTTAACATGGAAAAAGCATGCTGGGGAAGGGGGGATCTCAAGCTGTCCTGAAAAAGTACTTGTGTGTTTCTCTCTAGTGTCTCAACCTCGAGGCTGTGAGCATACAACTTTGGCAGACCAGGGCCACACAGGAAATTAAACCAAAGTCATGAATACAGAAACGCTTTTCTTCTCAAATGCCATTTGACCTCTTCTATCAAACATTCTGCAGCATCTGGATTTGATCAAAGTTACATAATCGGGGAAGTGGCCCGGAAAACACCTGGAATAAGCAGAATGCAGATATCCGCCCAGAGGTGACTATGATCTTCAAGTGTGGGTTAAAGTGGGACTGTCCCTAACATGTAGACAGATGCTGGGAACTTTATACAAGAGGATGAGGCCTTCGTTAGGAAGGAAAGGGCCTCCCACTGCTTCTCAGCTCAATAGGACGTTAGGCAGTCCAAGGCAGCCTCTGATTCTCCTCTCTGGTTCTTGCTCTATTCCACAAATTAATGGCCAAAGCCCAAAGGGAAGTATTGCTCATGCATGCCTCTGGAACGAGACACTGAAATGCAGCCACAGTCCAACACCAAAACCTTCCAGTCAATTCCCAGTCCAAGCTGATGTCAAAATTGACTCACAGTGAACAAATGCCAAGTTACTTGCTTCATTTCATAGTGAACTATGCTCTTCAACTTTAAAAATGATCACAGCTTACAAGGCCAAAGTTGCAGAATGTAGTTAAATCTTTCTTGCTTAACAGGAACTTTCTGCCAGCCCCACTGTCAGGAAGTTAGACCCCCTAAAGAAGCCTAAAGGCTTCATTCAAAAAGATGTCCCAAACACTCCCCTCTCCCGTTCTTCCAGCAGATCTTTTGGCTGTTGTTAAGTCTTGGGGAATAAACTTTAGTATCTGCTATTCTTAAAATTTTTTAGTGAACATTTTCTGCAGCATCCTTTCTGAGTCATATTTTAAATATATTTGAGATTTGGATCTTCAAAAGTACCTCTCACCCAATTTAAAACCCTTCCGTTATTTCGCCATAATGTTAACAGAAGGTTTCTACCCACCAAGTAAACTCAAGAAAAGTCATTAATTAGCCAGTTGAGCACCAAGAATGGTGGTATCTAAAAATGCCTCCAAACCACTAAAAAGCTATGATGCTGGCTGTAAGAGTATATTAAATTGTTTGAAAATTCAGTGAGAACCAGGCCACAAAATTCACTGGATCTGTACATGATTAACTTGTTTGGAAAGTATTCTAAGAAATGGTTTGGGTCTTTAAAGTACAATTTAAAGATTGTTTTGTATACAAATAATCCTCTCTCAAAGTTGAGTCACTGATCAAAAATGTTTACAAACGATTCTCTGATACCGCGTATCTGGTCTAGACTTCCAGGGGCTGCTGCTGCTGAACCGACACTAGGAAACAGCAGGGGAAGATGCTTGTCCACTGCAGTGGCCGGCTACTTCATAGTCCCAAAGGCAGACTTCATCTCCAGGAAAAACATCCCAGGAAGCTTCCCACCTTCCTCTTGGCACTTGTGTCCAAGGTCACAGTTCCCTCTAGAGCGCAGAGAAGCCAGCTCCACAGCACTCATTACTGTTCACACTGTGGGCTCTCCGGAAGAATGTCTCAGAGATATTTCAGTGTGGGGAGGGGCAAGAGGGCAGGGATGTGTCAGACATGACAAACATCCCCCTTAACTTTTGCTCATGTTCAATTATTAAACCCTTGTTGCTTTATTCTTATTTCCTTTGTGGGCACTTTAGTATTGTCCTCTAGTTCAAGGAATCTCTGTAATTTAAAAATCTATAAAACAGATCCCTCTAAAAAGAGGGACGGCTCGTGTTTTATTTCATACTCTGTTCCAACTGATGAGCTCATGCTCGGACTGTTCTCAAGTCAGTTTATAACCGTCTCATACAACTTTTCATAACATGAGCTTAGAGGAAAAGTATTACTTCCCACAATTTGAACTTGATCAAAGTCATCTACTTCTACATGGTCCTTTATTTTGTAATTTACACCTCCACATAGAGTAGTTAAAATTATTTTTTTAAAAAACACAGCCTTTGCACTATCTTCACATGCTGAACAAAATTTTCCCAGTACCCTAAAACACTGTGTCCACCGACGGGGAACAAGGACAGGGGGTAGGGTGGTGATGATGCAAAGATCATCATGTCATGCACCTCTGGTCCCTGTGGGAGAAACATAACTAATGAAAACTTACACACACTAAAGTCTAATAGAAGACAAGTGCCGTCCCATGGATGAATTTACAAATTAAAGAACACAGACACTGAGGGCCAGGAGTTCTGAGGGGGTGAGCTCACTTGGGTGAGAAGGGGGTGGACCCTGAACAAGACAATGTACTGCAAGAGAAGGAGGATTAACCAGGAATCCAAGGCCAGCCTGCCACACCAAGGCCACTAAGGCCAGGCTCCATACGTATACTATGCCGTGGACCTCTGGTGGCAGCTGATGCCTAGGGGCTCCTGCTCAGAATGAAGTTTGTAAATGCATAAAATAAAATACAGAGGACTGCAAAGGAAAGGAAAATAATCATACGAAAAAAACAGGTCTCAAAAAGCCACACATGGTGGCTCAAATCTATAATCCCAGCACTTCTGGAGGCCGAGACAGGAGGATCACTTGAGACCAGGAGTTTGAGACCAGCCTGGGCAACACAGTGAGACCCCATCTCTAAAAAATTTTTAAAAAATAGCCAGGTGTGGTAGCTCATGCCTGTAGTTCTAGCTAGTCAGGAGGCTGGGGTGGGAGGATCACTTGGCAGTTCAAAGCTGCATTTAGCTATGGATTGTACCACTGCACTCCAGCCTGGGTAGCAGAGCAAGATCTGTCCCCTCAAAAAAAATTCTTTTTTAAAAAGAAACAGTCATGAAAATATTTTTAAAACTTAATTTGTGATACAGTGCTTATTAATGCATAAAATATGTATCTTTATTAACACATTAAATAACAAGATCTAATGGTAACTACTGTCATTTCAAAGTAGTGATGAGTATAAATAATCACAGCTGTTACGTGACATGAAAATCTCTGATTTCTACTGGACAAAGAGTCACAAATACTGCTAATATTACTGTGGTTACCTATATTCTTAAAAAGTGAAATGCCAAATTTTAGTTACAGGTTAATGAAACAAAGTTTTAATTTTTCCCATCCAAGGATATAGAGCCCCTGAATTCTATCCTAGACTCCAACAGCCAGGTTAGCAACTCCTCCAGCACTAAGGAATTAGTTCAGTAAACCCCAGTAATCTGATAGGGAGAAGAGCCCAAAAAGAAGGCTGGTATAAATTAGCGATAAATCTAAATTATGAAATTTTCTTTTAAAACAAATGCAGTTTTACTACTTTCCACTTATGGGCATTATAGGCAGTAGATTAAATAGGTTTCTAGAGAAAACACCTTTAAAAAATACAGTTATTTAAACAAGTGCAAGGTTTAAATATTTCCCCTGGAATCTTTTTATATTACAATGTTCTAAGCTAGTCAATTTTAAACTCTGTCCCTATCAACAGTCCAAATATTAACCTTTCTGAAGATACATGGCCCCCACGCCCCTTCCTCAACCAAAAAGAAAAAAAAAGGGAATTTTGTATCACCTTCTAAGAATCTATTGTCAAAAAGTTTCCAATTACTAGAAGTAGGGTAATAAAGACCCTCATAAGTAGAGACACCACCATCTCCAAAACCATGCTGAACACCAGCACTCACGCCTGTGCCAGGACTGGAGCTGGGAGTCAGCCTCGGTCCGTTCACACCCCACATCTTGGCACGGCTCCTCCTACATCACTCATCGTTCCTGTCCTCTCCATGCCCCACCACACCCTTGGCTGGTTTCCCCCCTTTGACCATTCCACTTCTACTCCCTACTATCAGAGCCATCTTTCTAGAATGCAGGGCTAACCAGGTCACTCTCCTGCTTATAATCCCCTGGAGATGGCTGTTGGCCAAGGGGCAGAGGTGAGCCCCGGATTGGGAGGCAGCCTGCCTGTTGATGGTCAATTACCACTGACCAGCAGTGTCACCTGGGCAATGTTTGGAACATCATGTGCCTTGAGGGGTAGTTGGCAGTTTGCAGCTAACACGGTACACAGTGCTACTAAGCACGCATAGGCCCTCAAAAATTGGTTGGGGTTGTCATTCCTGCCACCACTGCAGGAAAAGTCTGAGCTCCCGAAGCAAGCACATGAAGCCCTTTAGGGTCTAGGCTGGAAGCTTCTGCCCCATTCCCCTTTCCATTCCAGCCTCTTCAGATTTGGTGCAGTTCCCCTGACCCCCCCTCCTTGCTGCCTCTCCTGACTACACCTTGACAAGTGCCATTTACTCTCCCTGCCATGCCCTTCCCAGCTACTCCTCTCCTCCGGGCCTCCCCACCTCTAGGAAACCTTCTCTAGCTGGTCCTTCCTCCTCCCCACCACCTCACTCCCACCTGATTTCTTCTCCTTCATCCCATTTGGGTACTTGTTATCTGTCTCTATTACCACCCTACATCCATTGCGCGGTAAGGATTCTGTTCCCATGTCTCTTGCAGTATAAGTGTGGGCTCAGAGGGGGGTGGGGGGATGGGTAGGTCTTGTTCAAATCTCAGCTCCACCATGTGTTGAAGATGTTCATTTCTGAGCCTGTTTCTTGACTGCATAATAAGGCAACAATGGCATCAGCCTAGCTGGACTGTCAGGAAGAACTTCTGCATGAATGACAGCCCGGGACACTGCACTACGGGGCCACTATTCCTTCCCTTATTGTTGTCACCACAATAATGTAAACTCCTTTGGAGCAGAGACCAAGTCTTCTTATCTCAGAGTCCTCAACACCTGCTCAGTGCCATGCAGCACACACAGCACTGATGGGGGAGCACCCTGCACTTGCTTGTCTTTAGCGGCAAGGTATAAGTCATAACTGAAAAAGTGCAGTTTAATAATCTGTTAACCCTTGATAAGAACAGCAACAATGACAGACAGTAAGGATGAAAAACAAATGCAACCTGACCAGGAAAGCCTTTAGAAAGGCCTGGGGAATGCAATAATTTGTTCTGAATGAAATATAAACCAAGGCTAAGATCCTAAAACAAGGTGAAACTAAAAATTTCTCTGTACTTTCAAAAGAAATAGGATTTGATACAGACTCCTAACAGGGAGACAGCATGGTAAGATCCCCAATGCCTCCACGAAAGGTTCCAGGAATCCCTGCACTGGCCGCAGATCCAAGCTGTCCACAGTGAGCCTGCTAACCACACCAGCATTTTTATTGTCACAGGTCATCTGCAACAGCCTGCAAAGCCTCCCCTTCTGCTGCCAGCCACGGGGTGTTTAAACACGTTCATTTCACATTGTGTCTTCATGGACTCCTGGGTCAGTTCAGACCAGAGTCTCTGAACTAAATGGGCTCCCCGATGGCAAGCGATTTCCCCAGACTATCCTGTTAGCCATTAGTATTTTTATTGCTAATCTGGTAAAGTGAACATGACCCCCCCCACATATATCAAAATGGTATTTTGGCTCCAAAATCAATGCCCAATTCTATTTCATGGCCCACCTTTAAATATAATTATAAGGTATTCAGTGTGCAATGCTTATTAGTTAAATTTGAGGACTGGTAAGATAGCTGAGGATTAGGCCTCTATAGAGAATTTAAGCAAGAAAAGGTTAAAGTTTATACAACTTTATGTGATAGAATAATACCTAATACTTACTGATCCTTTACTGAATGCCAGTACTTTATCTGCACTGAATCTGAATCCCTATAACCCTATCAGGTAGACTCTAGGGCATTCGGGAGGTAAGGAAACGGAAGCAGAGAGAGGTTACCCGTGGGTCTCCCCTCTAGTTATCCGTCTATCAGCTGCCTGTCCATCAGTCAGTGTCTCTCTCACTCACAGTCTCTTGCACTAACCCCCAATCCCACCTTGCTCTTTCTCCTCTTCTGGATATCTTTCTCTGCCTCCTCCCTGCCCCTCTACTTCTCTTCCTCCTTTTTCTTCTCTCCCAACCTTCTGCCTTTGTCTCCCAGTCCCTGCTAGTATCGGCCCCCTTCTGTTTCTGTCTCCCCTCCTCCTTCTCTTCCTCTCCTTTCTCACCTTCCCATCTGTTTCTTGGCCTCTCCCTATCTGTCTTCCCCATCACCACCATGCAACACACAAATATAACAAAGTATCTACGGTGTGCATTAAGAAAAAAGGATTTGAAAACCAATTTCTAGAGGTTAACAATTCTCCTCATCTGAGGACAGAATTACACACTCAAAAGTAAATAACTTGGCCTGGCAGTGGCTCACATCCATAATCCCAGCCTTTGGGAGGCCTAGGCAGGAGGAACCCTTGAGGAGTTCAAGACCACCTGGGCAACACAGTGAGACGCCTACTCTATATAATTAAAAAAATTTTTTTTAAGTAACTAGGAAGCTATTCTTCCTAATGGCTTTAGAACTGTAACTTCACTATGCAAGAAAATAACAAGATTGACCATAAATTGATTGTTAAAGCTATATAAGTACAAGGGAGCTTATTATGCTGTCTGCTTTTGAGATAGGGTTAAAATTTTCCATTGTGTTTTTTTCCCAAAGAAAAAACAAACTTAAGAATTTATTTCATAAATTGTTCTTCTGTGTGTTTAATTATGATCCACTCTTATGGAGGCAAAGTTAAATTCTCTCAATGTCCCATTTGATCTTTAGGTCTTGTTATACGTTGTTGTTTGGGGTTGTTTTGCTTTGTGTTTTTTTTTTTTTTTTTTTTTTTTTGCTTTGTTTTTGACAGAAGGTCTTACTCTGTCACCCAGGTATCATCATAGCTCACAGCAGCCTCAAACTCCTGGGCTCAAGCGGATTCTCCTGCCTCAGCCTCCCAAGTAGCTGGGACTTAGGCATGTGTCACCATGCCTGGCTAATTTTTTACTTTTTGTAGAGACAAGGTCTCACTGTTGCCCAGATCTCGAGCAATCCTCCCACCTTGGCCTCCTAAAGTGATAGGATTACAAGCATGAGCCACTCACTGCACTTGGCCAATTTAAAAAACTACCCATTGATATTTTTTCCTGCTTCTATTTCAGATCAGCAATTATACTGGCAAAATTATAATGACTTGGATTTACAATGTAATAAGTAGCAAGATATTTACACTTTTCACTTGTTTGGAGCTGTGGAAATACTGCCTTCTGGGGAGGAGAAATAAAATGTCAACCATGAGCCAACGGGAATTTTTCTTGCACAATAAAAATATTGACTATGGGAATAAGAAAGGGTCAGAAGGAGGGAAGATACTTCTCAGCTAAAAACCAAGGACAGGAAGTATTAATTATATTCATCAAAAACAAACCTGGAAACAAACTGCTTCATTAACAAGAAAAACTATAGGTGGGTTTAGCTCAATTCCATTGTCACGTCAGCCATTACAGAGATTGGTAAAGCCACCATTTTAGACTGCTAAATGTTTATTTAAAACAACAACAGCTTACGTATACTAGGCTCTCTGTTAAACAATTGACATGAAATCTCTCTACAACTCAATGAGGTTAAGGACTGCTATAGGCCTTATTTTAGAAGTGAGAACACCGAGGCTCAGTCAGTGCCCAAGGTCAGCCAAGAGTGCAACTGGCACACAGGTCCAGGCCAGCTGGCTCCAGAGCTGCCCACCTACATCAGAGAATGGGACCCTAGGAACACTTGTGGTGGACATAAAACTGCCTGGACTCAAGGGCATCTCAGAGGAATCGTGTGTCAATATAAACACACACATTTCAAAGCTTTCCTTCAACCATCTCACAGGTCCTCAAAATAATCCCATAAGGTGGGCTGGACAGAGGACAGTCTCTCTGTCTCAGAGGTAAGGAAACAGAAGCTCAGAGAGGTCAGACGAAAACTGGGATGCCTGAACTCCAAATGCAAAAGCACTGCCACCCAAAGTGACACAGGGTCCTTCTTCCTCCTCTTCTCTAGAAACCTCAGAGTGCTGGTGTGAGCAGTAAGAGAGGCTGTACATGATGTGCTCAGCGCCAGGGCCAGCCACATCATAAATGCTCCACAATGTTAAGCATTGTCAAGTAACCCAAATGAAAAGAACAGACTGGCCTTCCATCAGGTCACAGAGAGAGCCTCAGATTTTCTTTGTTACTAAACAAGGGAAGTATGATGACCTCAGGAGAGAGTATTTAGAAAGAAAGCATAAGCTTCTCCAAAGCACAAGTTCTAAAAGTGTATCTATGTGGCTGGCACCACATAAAGCATTCGCAGAGCCGACTGCTGAAAAGAAGCATTTAGAAGTGGGCCCTTAAAATAAATTTTGAAAGTTCAAGAAGAGTTCACTTCACAGACATTAGTCTTTGATTCCACAGCACAGAACTACAGAACTATCATGTCCACGTACGATATCCATGCACAATATATGCAAATACAAACACACGAACAAACAAAAGTAAAAAAAACAAGCAAAACCTGAATTCAAAAGGCTACTGTCCATGTTTTCTTTCACATCTCCAGGGGGAAGGAATAATTAGAAAATTCAGTATTCAAAGTAGACCAAGATTGTTAAACTGAATGTGGTCACGGGGAATAGACACTGCTGTAAACATACATTTTCACAAAGTTGGAGAGCAAAACTCTAATATTATAAATGCTTGTATATTCACACACTATTCCTAGAGGGACACACATGAAACTCCTGAGTGACTGATTGCCTATAGGTGGGGAAGCTACACAGGCGAGGTAATTACTTCTCACTAAATACCCTTTTAGAATTTCTTATGTACAAGTACTTTTATATATATTTAAAAAAATTAATCCTACTGCTAAATGTAACCATTTTGCTATGGTCAGGTTTCTAGAAGAGAAAGACTACCCTTATTTTAGCAATAGTTGGGGAGTTTCTGAAGATACCATTAAAAAATCCACAGTAGGTTCCAAAGGAGACAAATAGTCACAGTCAGCAGAGCATAGAGTAGCCAGCAATAAACAGTATGAGTTCAAATCCCGGCGTACCCACCACTCACTAGCTCTGGGACCTTAGACAAGTTACCTAACCTTGTGATGCCTCAGTTTCCTCATCTATAAAACAGAAATAATCATAAGACCATCATGAGAAATAAGTACATTAGATCACAGAGAGTGCTGAAACAGTTACTTGGTACACAGTAAGCATTTAATAAGTATTAGCTACCTTTATGTTTACCATTGTTTCTTTGACACCTAGGACTGAGTAGCAGGTAGCATATATGATCAAATTACCTTTATGGTGGAACCTTCTTCGATAGAACAATGGAAAACTTGATCTTATTCAATTTTCTCCCTGACCTGGGATGCCTAGGACCCTGAGTAGGTGTCAATAAACACTGAGTTAGGATGTCAGTAAAAACGGAAAGCCTGGATTACTTATCCATATGCTGGCAACTGCTTTTCCCAAAAGATAAATAGCACTTCCAATCTTTAAGAAATGATCACTGAGGTTTGTTAAATTCCCTCAGCTACAAAACAATAATTCCATTTATTTTCTCTAACTATAGCAACAAAATAACCAAAACTCATTAATAAGAAAGAATCCTTAGAATGACACCTTCCCAGATGAAGCCTAACCCAAGGCAGTCTGCTATACCTGAATTTTTGAGACTTAAAAGCTTAAAAGTCAACATTATAATTCATTTCAAGACATGCTAGAATAACACCCTTTAGTTTTTTTTCCCAAAACAAAAATTAAACCAGCCAGGTATATACTAAATATCCAGTTTACTCCCAGGCCAAGCTGTGACCTAAACTTTCTTCCAGCTCTTACAAAAGTCTATTCATCTCTGCATTAGGCATCCATCTGCAAAATGGAGATGATAATGCCTAACACTAACTCGTTACAGATGTAAATGAGAATGTATTCAGCATTTTTGAGCAACTTGGAAAAAATAAGCGATGTATTAACTGAAGATGATTTTAGCAGCTCAGATGCCAACTTTCAGGGACAAATAAACTATCTCCTCCCTCCAAATGTTAGACTTTGTGAGTCCACTCCATCTGGATGAGGCTTCCCTGAGCATTGAGCCCCCTGAAATCCCAGAGACGGAAGGAGGATGATGTACACAACTTGCCAGGAGGACAAATAGGTTTCACCTATGGCACTGGCGTGTACATATGGTTTAAGCTGCATATGAGACTCGAGGCAGGCTTAGAGTTGGAAAGAAAAGAAATTACGTTGGAAAATTAATGAAGCCTCTGTTTATTTCTTCGTTTCTAAAAAGAAAAACAGTAGAACTTATGGCACTATAGCAGAAATCCTACTTGTCCTAAAGTTAGCTTTACATTTCTACTATTTTAAGTCCTACATGAAAACCACAGAAAAATCCGAGTATCACATCTCTTAAGTCCAAACAGCCTTTCTATTGAAGTCTGGGACGACCAGTCTTAGATCAATTTCATACCCTTCTGGGAGAGACAAAAATGACCACCACTCATTATCCTCAATTCACTTTTTTCCCGTTGTCATCTTATAACATAAACTGAAGACAGGCAACAGGAAAGAAAAGAAATTAAAATAAATGGAATTGAAAAGCAGAGTGTCAGAAAGAAGGCTGAACAAAAAGCTCCTTGCTTTAAGCTTTATTGAAGGGACCTAAAGCGAGCCCTCCCTCCCCCAGCCCCTCCCCCAAGTAAGTACTCTGCTGGACTCGTCCAAAATGCCTTCTTAAAATTTGGTTTAATTTCTCTTTCCTCCCTTGAAAAGAGAGAATTCCTAAAACCTCTTTGTGGTCTGTAGATAAGAATGGGGGTGGGGGGAGAAATCACTTGAAATTCTGTATCCATAAATGGTAGAGCCGTATTGCCTTTGTACACGATACTTAACGGAAATCGTACGTTTTCACAAACACGGGTCCATCTTTTGGACACACAATTCCCAGTTAATGATGAAAATTCCACAACGTGGGCTCTCAAGGACATTAACGCGTGTCGAGTTTGCTTTTTCAAACTTTCTCAGGCAGTGCCCGCAATTCGGGGCGGGTGCCACAGCCATCGCCACCAGCCGCGGGCCCCCCGGCGTCAGTGCGCGAGGGCTAGGGGCCCGCACCGCCCAAGGGCCGTCGAGAGAGAGAAAGAAAGCGAGCAAGAGGGAGGAGGAAGGAGCCGGAGACCGAGGCCGAGGCAGGGCCAGAGGGCGGGAGCGCGCGGCGGGCGAGGCCTACGAAGGGCCCGGCGGCGGGCGGGCGCGCAACGGCTCGGGACCCGTCCCCGCGCCGGCCCGGGCTTACCTTCCAGGTAACAGCTGGAGGACGAGGAGAGCCCCTTCTTGGATTTGCAGCCCACCAACTTCAAGCAGATCTCCAACATTTTCCCGCGCCAGCGGCGTCGGCGTCCGGCGCCCCGCTCCCGGCTCGGCCCGCGGGCGCGGCTCAGGCCCGGCTCGGCCCGCGCGGCCTCCCGGGCGCCCCCGGCCCCGCCAGGCCGCCCTCACCGCCGCCCCGCACGCCCACGCCCGCGCCCGCCCATGGCGCGGCCGCGTCTCAGCCTCGGCCGGGACGCGCCTGCTAACAAAGGGCCCGAGCCGGGCGCCCGCCAGGCCCGCCCCCGCCCCGCCGCCGCCTTCGCCTTCGCCTTCGCCTTAACCCCCTCCTGGCCGCGCCGCGCTCCCGAGGCCCGGCCCGGCCCGCAGCCTCCGCCGCCTGCAAAAACCAAGCCGCGGCCAATGGCTGTTTTGCCGGGGCAAGTCCGAGCGCGGCCTCGGGAGCTCCTTCTCAGCGAAGGAAGCGCAGTCCTAACACCCGGCGGCGAGGGAGCCTAGCGCCTCCCCGGGCGGCGCACGCCTGCTCAGCGCCACTTTTGAAACTGCGCGCATCTCCACGGTGGCATGGCACGTCCCCAACCTACTCGCTTCTGGCGAGTTTCTCTGTGCGCAGTGCCAGGCAAACCCTAGGCCCCGAGAATATTGGAGAAAATGCAAATTCCTCTGGAATTACCAACACTGGTCTCATTTATGTTCAGCAAGCTTACTGTGATTAAGGCTGAGGCAGTGGGTGTCTGAGGAATTTACAGTCAGAGCTGGAACCCACATGACAGCTACACAAATGCCCGCTCATTGGTGAAATCACACATCCAGGCTAGGAGACAGTCGAGAATAGAAGAAACGTGAGTTCAAAAGAACGGCAATTTAGTCTCCCCAGTAACTGCTGGAGAGGAAGGGACGGCATCCCTTCTTCGCAGAGAACTTTTTCCTATCCTTTGGTGAGTGCCATGCGGTACCATTGTTTAAAATCCGTTTCACTGCTGTGCTGGGCTCAACTCTTTTTATAACTCTGGTTATAAACTCTGATCATAGACAATATTGTAACATATTATGAAGTAGCAGTAATCACAATAATGTGTTACTGGCACAGACCCAGAAATCTAGATACTGGGAAATAAGGAACCCAACTGCAACAAATAAGTTAAAAATCAGGTAAGTTCTAATAACGATAGTAAAAGGAGTCTATTTAATAAATAATACCAGATAACTAAATTGCAACAGGGAGAAAAATTCATTCTGCATCTTACAGCCATAAATAATAAAAACTGACATGTATTGAGACCTTACCATGTGCCAGACTTTTGTGAGAAGCATGTTACATTCATTACTGAATTGCACTTACACAGTGATCCTGTGAAGAAAATGATGCTCAGAGAAATCAAGCACCTTGCCCTTTGTCCTACAGCTAGAAACAGGCAGAGATGGATTCAACCCAGGGCTGCCTGGCTCCAAGGATCAGGCTCCTGGCCAGTGGATTAGGCTGCCCTTTCACACCAAGAATAAATTCTACGTAGATTAAAGCATTGCATATCTATATCTTTGGTTCAATAAGTAAGGTTGTCATTACATGTTTCAGAGAAAACCTTGGTTAAGACACCCTGGCTAGTCTCTAGCCTATCCTATAATGACAAAAACCTGGGTATCTTCAGTACACCAGGAATGGTTAATAAGATCTTTACTTAGGTCTGCCAAAAATAGCACATAAAAATTCAAGATTGGACTGGATGTGACTGGTGTATATCATAGGAGTTCTCAGCCAGGATGTCATTAACTTTTCAGAGATGTCCAGCCAAATTCTGATGAGTGTACAAGATATATTTTTACTGCAACTGAGTGGACCTATTGTTAGTGTTGTAGTACCAGATCACGCCTCATGAACCCCCAAGAAGGCACTGCCAGGGAAGTACACAGTTCCCATCATCTGGAGACAGCGCTACAAGGCCACCAGGTGACAAGTGCAGTGACTGTGGAAGCTTTCTAGATTCTGGGACACACTGTCATTCTGTTGGACAGTCTTCATCATGTAATGACTGCTAACTTGTTTAGTGTTGTCTTGAACCTTTTGACCTCTACATATAATGCCAGAAATAACATTCAAAAGGGTGACACCAATACAAACAAGCTAAAAAAAATACAGTATCTGCTTTGCTATTATTTTAAAAAGTTGAAAGGCCTTGGATCAGACTATAATAAAGTCTTATACAGCATTCAGATTAAAGGGCTACATTCAAATTGGCAGCTGAATGCCAAGAATTACATATTAATAGGCATTTTTGAAATTCTAACCATATCCTTGAATACCATCTATCAATACCGGCCCAGATATTTGTTCACATGTGCTGTACTTTACATTGGAATATAAGTTTATTTTAAAAACCTAATGACTACTACTAACATTCTGCTCTTGAGTCTAAAATGACCTTATCCTCTTAAATCCTCTTAAAATGAGTAATGCTTATAAACTGTGTCCAGATCTTTTTAAACTTAGTTATAAAACCATACATCAACAGGTCTAGCAAAACGCTCTGAATTAGTGGCAATAAATATTGAAAATACTGCCAAACTGCACACTACCACATCAAACCTGACCTATTCTTTCCAGATCCGGCTTTTGAAACTCACTTGCAAGATATGAAAAGCATTCTGTTACAAGCAAAGGAAAACCTCAGTATTTTCACCAGAGGGAGTATGGCCCAAGGATTCCCTCTAATCAACCTAAAACCTAAAACCCATTAATTAAAAAAAAAAAAAGAAAAAGAAAAAGAAAAAAAGAAATTAAAAAAGGCTGTGGGCTGGGCACGGTGGCTTACACCTGTAATCCTAGCACTCTGGGAGGCTGAGGCAGGAGGATGCTCAAGTTCAGGAGCTCGAAACCAGCCTGAGCAAGAGCGAGACCCCGTCTCTACTAAAAATAGAAAGAAATTAATTGGCCAACTAAAAATATATAGAAAATATTAGCCAGGCATGGTGGCGCATGCCTGTAGTCCCAGCTACTCAGGAGGCTGAGGCAGGAGGATCGCCTGAGCCCAGGAGTTTGAGGTTGCTGTGAACTAAGCTGACGCCACGGCACTCACTCCAGCCTGGGCAAGAGTGTGAGACTCTGTCTCAAAAAAAAAAAAAAAATCAGTAACTGTTGGAAAAATATATCTTAGAAGAAAATAATTCAAGGGCTTAGAGCTATTTAAGAATATTTTAAAATACTAAGAATATTAAGAAAGAAAAAATAAAATCCTTAATTACATTAAAGCATGTGATCTGAGCTGTGTTTCTAAAAGGTCCATGTACAACCTGTTTTGAATAACCTGGAGTGCCTGCTTAAAATGCAGATTCTTGGTCTCTGTTCTAGAACTACAGAATCAGAATATGTGGAATAGACTGTATCTTCAAGCTCCCACATGATCCGTGTGCATATGTAAATTAGAAAACCACTGTTTCAGAAAAGGGAAGAATTGCTTCTTGTTTTCGCTGGGAATAGGATAAACAGGAAGGGATATTTCTAAAATTTATTAATTTGAAAGCAATTTCCAAATTTAAGAAATGTATAACTCTAGAACAAGTCACCAAAAGAGGACTCTTCTCTGAAGAGTTTAGGAGACTGAATTTTTTAAAAAAATTCAGAGTTGTCAGCCAGGTGCAGTGGCTCACGCCTGTAATCCTAGCACTCTGGGAGGCCAAGGCAGGAGGATCGCTTGAGCTCAGGAGTTCGAGACCAGCCTGAGCAAGAGTGAGACATCATCTCTACTAAAAAAATAGAAAAGAAATTAATTGGCCAACTAAAAATATATAGAAAAAATTAGCCAGGCATGGTGGACGTGCCTGTAGTCCCAGCTACTCGGGAGGCTGAGGCAGGAGGATCACTTGAGCCCAGGAGTTTGAGATTGCTGTGAGCTAGGCTGACATCACGGCACTCTAGCCTGGGCAACAGAGTGAGACTCTGTCTCTACAAAAAAAAATTCAGAGTTGTATTTTTTTCAGAAATGGGCAGGTACCCACCATAGAAGTGAGTCAAGGGAAGGAAGCAGGATTCGGGATTTGGAAGCTCCCCCTCAGAAAGCAAGACTGTGGTAGGAGTGTAGGTGGAAGGGAGACAGGTGACTCTGGCAAGAGGTCTTGTTTGGGACCCCCAGGACCAGGTGATCCCAGGTCTGACTAACCCCTTCGTTGTTTCTAGCCCAGCCAGTAACGCTAGGGGGAACCGCAAGGATCTGAGGTACGTGCGTGCTATTTCACGTACACATGCCAAAAGCCCACTTCCTCTGCTTCTGCAAACGCTGTCCGGTGAGAGCTGCCAGGTTCTCTAGCTCTGTGGGTCCAGCATGTGTCCAGCTAAAGAATAAGATAGCTTAAAAGATCCTATCAGCCATATCCATTTTTGCCACTGTATAAGGACACACATGTATCCCTTTAAGTCTCACAATTTTTCAATCAGACAGTGCTATGTATGGGTCATGAGTTACATGTCACAAAGGCCTAATGACTCTGGCCTGGCCAAACCAGGCAACAGCGGAAGGCAATGCACTGAAGGTTAAACGAGCTGTGCCATCACATAAGCCTAAGTGCTGAGTCTCAGATTTGCCTCCCTATGGCAGCCTGGGCAAGGAACTTCACTTCTTGGAGCCTCTATTTTCTCATCTGTAAAATGGGAAGTGGTCATAAGAGTAGTTATCTCACAGGGTTATAAAGATCAGAAATAATGTATGGATAGTGCCCAAGGTACAGAATATGCTCTATAAACCATAGCTATTGTTACTTCCAAGAGGACTCTGGCCACATCAGATGGTGGGTATTTCCACCACCTGAAAGCACAGTCTGGAGCTTTTCTAAGGGATAAGGAAATCCATGTATTTGATTAAGGGAAAGAAACACTAGCTTTGAGGCAGAAGTAGCAACAAACGTTTATATGTTACAGACAGCCCTACCTTTAATCCTAGAGCCAAGGTTTGCAACCACAGCTTTGGCAAAACACAAACCCCACACTCTGACATCTTTAATGCGGCCCAGGATGTGGTGTGCAGACTGCACATGTGACTCTCCTTCAGATGACACTGATTCTTCTGTTAGTTCCCTTGGTACTTCCAAGGCTAAAATTCTCAGTAAGGGGCCAAATCTGAATTGCCTTAGAGTAAATCTGCTCTCTAGAAAATCTCATTATAGTATGACTTTACCATATTTTGATTATTAACAAGTCTAAAAGCAGTTGTTAAACATAATCATTTTTCTCCAGAAGAAAACTAATATTACTAGTATCTCATTTTATTTTCATTAAGTTTTATTTTTAATCAAAGTAATATACACATGGTTAAAAATAAAACAGTACTACAAGTCTTGTAAAAAAAGACTAAAAATAATCTCTTAAAAATCTTGTAATAAAAAACAGCGGTCCCATTCCCATTTCCTCAGAGGCAGCCTCCTTCACATTTCTAACTAATAATCCTCATCTTGCCATTTCTGGATTCACAGCTTTATACATTATCTATTAACTTATTGCAGTAGTATTAATATTATACCATCACCATCCATAACCTCCCAAAAGAGTAAAATTACAATTTGGGGGTAAATCATTGTCAGTGTTTACATAAGTATGACAATGCAAATATTGTTCACTGCTCAGCCAATAACATCCTATGAATGTTTTCTTTATTATGCAACTTTGTCTATCCTGGAGATAATGCCTTGATTTTTTTCATTTGATTAGTCTTCTATATACCTATTACTATTTTTCCCCCAAATACTTCAAAGATCTATCAAACAACTAGTGGCATTTTTTTCCAAACACTTTAAATATTCTCAGTTCCATTTACTGACTGACTTCCCCATTTTGCTGGAATTCATCATCCAGTAGCTTGGAGGGGGGGAGAGCGGGGGAAGGAATAAAAGGTGCATGTCTAAAAAATACCTTTCTTTTACCTTGATAGTTTGGCTGGGTATAGAATTCTAGGTTGAAAATAATCTTCCCAACTGAATTTTGAAGGTATTTTTTTCTCTACCGCTTTCGGGTTTCCAGTATGTACTGTTATTTAGAAATGCAATCCCATTCTGATTCCTAACCATTTATAAATGACTTCCTTTTTTTCTCTTTGGAAGCTTTTAGGATCTTCTGATAGTCTTGTGCTCTGAAGTTTCACAATGGAATAAGTCTTTTTCATATTTTATTTATGCTGGGCACTTAGGGGCCCATCCAATCCAAAGATTTAAGTCGTTCAGCACTGGAAAACACTCACTTCACTGCGCTCTGAAATTTTTCCTTATGTTTATCATCTCCTAACTTCGCTTCCTATTTTGTTAGTTCTCTTTCTGGAATTCCTACCAGCTAGATATTAAAGCCCTGGGATTGAACTTCTAATTTTATCTGTTCTCTCTTATTGTCCATGTCTTTATCTTTATGTTCTATATTCTGAGATAGACTATTTTCCAAGTCTTCTGTTGAATTTTAAATTTTGGCTATGATGTTTTTAATATGAAAGAACTCATTCTTATTCTGATTGTTATTGTTTTTAATAGCGTCCTGTTGTTTGAGGTTTGCAATCTGAGTACAGCAGAGTTCTTTTGAACTCTTCTGTTTCCTGCATTGTCATTATTTCCTCCTAGTTGCTGTTTTCTGTTAATTTGTTTTACCCTTTATCTATTATGTCAGAAACTTTCCTCTAATGTGTAGGGAAATTTGGCTGTCCATTCACTATATATGAGTGAGGAACTAAAATGATGACTGGAAGTGCTGTATGCATGGAAGGGGCACAATGACTAGAGGGGGCTTCAAAGAAAGGAGATAGTGAGCTTACTTTTTCAAGAGCATCTCCAAACGTTGGTATCTAAATAAGGCTTTTCTCTAGGGTCATTAAGTTTATTTTTCCCAGAAAAGAATATTTCAATATCTTCTCTGTTAGGACCCTAGCTAGCAGGTATTGAAAGAGAGGTAACAATCTCACTATTCACAGCAAGCAAACTTTAAAAAAAAAAATCTGTTCCTGCCTGTCCCATTATTTTCATCCAATGGCTTACTCAGACCTACGCTGTGGGTAGGGCTCCTGAGTAGAGCCTTTATAGGGCATTTCTCAATATATTACTTCTAGTCTCCTGTGGCTACAGAGCTGGTCCTCTGGCTGTCCATGGTTGCGGAGGAGCCTGAAGAATTTAAACACTCCTTCTACATACTTTCAACTGATCCCTCTGATTTCGCCTTACACCCTGATTTCTGTGGTACTAATGCCACCAATTTCTGGGCTTTCCTCAGGTTCTTACAAGTAAACTGGCTCACTTCTTATCAATGTCTCTCTCGGAAGAGGTTAGGCTTCAGCATCCTTGATTCCATCAAGTCTACCACTTCTCTTTTGACTGCCTTCCATTTTCCAAAAATGTGTTGACCTTTCTTATCCACTGCTAACTCCTTCGAGTTCCTTTTGTCCTTATATATCTTTACTTTTTTTTTTTTTTTTTTTTGAGACAGAGTCTCACTCTGTTGCCCGGGCTGTAGAGTGCCGTGGCATCAGCCTAACTCACAGCAACCTCAAATTCCTGGGCTCAAGCAATCCTTCTGCCTCAGCCTCCCAAGTAGCTGGGACTACAGGCATGCGCCACCATGCCCGGCTAATTTTTTACATATATTTTTAGTTGTCCAATTAATTTCTTTCTATTT
>CAUYRT010081907.1:0-11485 GCA_963574885.1 Lepilemur ruficaudatus
TGTTACATTCAAAAACCTACTCTGTCAAAGTAGTCCAGAGAGTACATACATAGTGCTCCAACTGTATCTACGTACAACCAACACTCCCTTTTAAGTGTACAATTAAATGATTTTCAGTGAATTTACCGAGGTGTACAGTTAGTCACATGAATCAGTTTTTGAGGAATTCCTTTCCCCTATTGAGACCCCTAATTCCGCTCCCCAACTACTTTTCGAGCATATCCCACCCCTCCACAGTGACCCCCCCACGTCGCAGATGAGAAAGAACCAAAAAGTGTTTTTAAATGCACTTTTTAAAAGGTTCCAACTGGAAAAAAATTATTGAGAACTTACTACCTTGTAGAGTAGGAAAGGGCTCTAGAACATGAGCCAGAGACTGGGAGTTTAGTCATAGCTCTACCGTGATTTTGCTCTGTGTCCTTAGGCAATTTCCTTGATCTCTGTGTGCCTCATTTCACTTGTAAACAATAGTGATGATACCTGCCCTCACCTACCTCACTAAACTGTAAGAATAAGGTAATGTTTGTGAAAGTGAGTTCTCCAAAGGAAAAGCTATTCAGAAGTTCAGGGTAATGGAATAGTGTTATATGAAGGATTTGGTTCCAGTTTGCATCTGAAAAAATGTCAATTAGCATAGATCATTTTATGAATCATGTATAAGAGAGACATAGGCCTTATCATGGTGTGGTGTTCACAGTGTTCACTTACAAGCTTATTCTACTATTTCTTCCCTGCCAGATACCCAACATGTGGCCTATATTTTTCTTTATAATAATCCTTGGCAAAAGCGTAACTTTTCAAAAACCAAACTCCTTTTAGTGGTGCTATGGCAGCTGCAATTGTATTTTTGAGTTTAGATTAATGTGGTGAAACCACCAGATACTCAGAAATTAACTTCGCCTTTTGCCTTCAGGCACTTTTGCTACATATGGCATGACAGGCTGCTGTACAACCAGAGTTATCCTCTTGTTTCTTGGCAAATTTTTGGTACCTTTCTTTGAAGTAGAGGGTTAGGTTTTAAGAAGGAAAGTGAGCTTATTTCACCCATTGTTTTGCAGAATTATACTTTGCTTTACTTTAAAAATTCCAGTCATCATATACTTATAAAATTAAAATATAGTGAAAGTATTTTCTTCATGTTAATTCAATTCTGGGCACCTGCAGGTCATATCAGGTGTCTGACCCAGTTATCTTCATGGATCATGGCAGGACCTTACATTTCAACTGGATTATGCATTCCCATGGGGGGAGGGGGGTTCTGTTACTAGGAAATTACAAAGGAAACACCACTGCAGGGGGTATAACTAATTCCTTGCTGCAACAGACAAGATTTTTTTTTAAAGAAAAAAAGGATGCATTTTAGGTACACAAGGTATGGATGCATTCAACATTCGCCTTTATAGATGCTGACTTCCCCTTGTAGCAGGCAGTTGGGCTTTTCCAACTCATCGCTAACAAAGTGCATTAGTTTCATGGGACAATGAGAATTTCAATTATTGAAAATGAAAAGTTGGGGCAATTCATGCTTGAAAAATGAACAAAAAAATCAGCCTTGTGCAGTGAAATAGCTAACATTGGTATTTCAGGAATACTTACAAACTTAAAAGTTTTGCTATAATGTGTAGCTTTAATGTCTCTTTTCAGTTACGGACCCATAAAAGTATTAGTGTATTTTGTGAATAAAGATCATTCTTGTGGACTGGTATGTGGATGCATTCATAGGCTGTGGGAAGCAGTGGTGTGTGTATGTGTGTATATATAAATATTTTATGTTTATAACACTGTGTATTAAGTTTATATAGAAAAAATGTTTCTTTAGTGTTTGGGGACTAAAATTGTAATATGATCATTCCAGCGTAATCTGACCATTTACTCTAGAATTTCTATTATATTTCTGTTACACACAGTGCACACAGATGTACACCGCTAAAGCATTGCTAACTGCTCCCACTTTAGGTAATTGCTGCTTTTTTAAAAAACCCTATGTAATGGAGGAAGAAATAGCATTCTTTTTAAAAGGGGCTTTTCTGAAGAGTAAAATGTAAATATAGGATATGTGGGGAGGGTGGGGCCACCTGTAAAATGTCCTGTGGATGGACAGATAGCCTTTTAAATTTTACTTTTTAACCATCTTGACCGTGTGTGCCTATTTGTATTGCAGATGTGAACTACTATTTTTGGGGGTTGATATCAGTATGTTTTGAAACTGAATTATTACATAAAGTCAGAGTAACCTCTCTCTCCATCCTCCTTTTCCACATTAACTGTTCTTGCCAAATATTATATTTCTACTGATACCAAGTTTCAGCAAGGCAAAATGATGAAACTCTCCAACTTTCCTCATCTTCCCAACCCCTCTGTTTTATGCCTGGCCTTATATTTTTTGTTGGCTTTTCGTAAGTAAGAACAATTTACTGTAGTGTTTAAAGACTGCAGAGTTTCAAAGCGTTTAAGTCTTTTTTTAAAAGATGTTTGGTTACACAGTAACATCAGGGTCTAAGTCTGTAATATGCTGTAAGACCAGATAAGATGTTGAATGACACTAAATTTGACTGCCACATTTCATTGAGAGGAGATTGGAACCTTATGGTGGGGAATGGATGGGAGAGCAAGGCAATGATTTACATGTAGTCACTGTATTCTTAGAGACACCAAATGCTGAATCCTATCACTGTGTACTTGGGGGCCAGGCCTTGGATTTGGTTGTCATTTTAACTCTTGAAGATTATACATAATTATGATGAGCAGAAGGCAAATAAAGTTTTTGAACAAAAGTGCTTGTTTTCAGTATTTAAAATTGGGTAGTAAATTTTCTCTTTCAGTTAAACTATCTTCCCAAAATAAATTACTACCAAAAACTTATGTATAAAATTGACAAGCTTGAAGAAGCTGGTTTTTAAGGAGTTCAGTCACTTATTGTATTTTATGTTAAATAAATTGTAATTCTTTCTGAGCCAAACTGTCACTAAAATGTCCTGTGACAGAACCACTTTCTCTTTTTTCTGCCATTCTGCCTACTGGAAGGGTTCTATGTTGTATTTGTTTTTAATCCTTGATTTTTAAAAAATTAATGGTTTCAGTGTTGCTTAGCTTCAGTTTGAAGTGTAACTGTTACTAATAACTGCAATAAAAAGAAAAGCTTTGCTCCGAACTTTCTGTTGTGTGGTCGTCATTACAGCTCTTCAGACTTAGGGAAGGGGAATCCATGTGATACGGTGGGAAGAATTTAGGCTTTTGAGTCATGAAGTGCTGGCTTCAAACTTTGATTATTTGACACTCTGGGCAAGTTCCTTGATGCTTCTAAATCTGTTTCCTTCACTATGAAAGAAGGTAGTAGAACTGTTGGGGCACTAAATGCGATAACATGGAAACTATTTAACGGTGCTGGGTGTGTGGATGGAGCTCAGATTTTAAAGAGGTTCCCCATCTCTCCCACCTCTACCCATTTTCCCTTCTTAAGTAAAAGACATTGGGTGGAGTTGAAAGAAGGGGAGGCGAGAAACCAGGCTTACAAATTTTGCCAGGAGGTGAAAGAATTAAGAATGGGTAGGGAAAAAAAGGCACCAAAAGGAACCAGAAGCATCCTCACAGAAGCCCAGAAGTGGATACACACCCCAGGTATGAGATGCAAGAAAACACTGGACTAAGATTTTGGAAATCAGCTGTCCACTCTCATATCTATATAACTTCAGGTATATCATTTTCCTTCATTTTTTAATTGAATTTATTTAGGCCAGGCACCATGGCTCACACCTGTAATCCTAGAACTCTGGGAGGCTGAGGCTGGAGGATTGCTTGAGCTCAGGAGTTTGAAACCAGCCTAGGCAAGAGTGAGACCCCATCTCTACTAAAAATAGAAAAATTAGCCAGGCCTGGTGGCGTGTGCCTGTAGTCCCAGCTACTAGGGAGGCTGAGGCAGTAAGATTGCATGAGCCCAGGAGTTTGAGGTTGCTGTGAGCTAGGCTGACACCACGGCACTTGCCCGCGTGCAATTCATAGTATTTATCAAAAAATAAAATAATTGAAGTTATTGGACTAAAATCAGAAATCTCTCTGAATGTACCTGATCTCATCTGACCTAGGAAGCTAAGCAGGATCAGGCCTGGTTAGTCCTTGGATGGGAGAAATCTCAAGTTGGCAGGCCAATTTCAGTCTATAAATAATTTTTGTTTGGTGTTTAAAATATTTTATTAGTTGCTAATATTTAAAAAGTAAAATCTCACATAAAAATCCACGTGTTTTCTCTTAAAAAATGAGATCTGGCAACTTCACAGTATTCGTTTAATACTCCCTCAGGGCTGCCATCAAGAGAAACAGTAGTGTTTGCCCCCTTTAGGAGGGTGAGACTCTCTCCACAGCGGCCACCACTCTGCGCGGCCTGCACAGGCATTTGTTTGCCATCTCTGGACACAAAGGAATCCTGGTGGTAAGGCGAGGGCTCCAGTCAATGCAGGAATCTTATTGAGGGTGTTCCTTGCATGGGGGTTACTTGCTACCTTGAAACAGTCCAGCCTAAATGTTAAAAACTTGTCCCTTCAAGGCCGGGCGTGGTGGCTCACGCCTGTAATCCTAGCACTCTGGGAGGCCGAGGCGGGCAGATTGCTCAAGTTCAGGAGTTCGAAACCAGCCTGAACAAGAGCGAGACCCTGTCTCTCCAAAAAAAAAAAAAATAGAAATTAATTGGACAACTAAAAATATACAGAGAAAAAATTAGCTGGGCACGGTGGCACATGCCTGTAGTCCCAGCTACTCGGGAGGCTGAGACAAGAGGATTGCTTGAGCCCAGGAGTTTGAGGTTGCTGTGACGCCACGGCACTCTAGCCCGGGCAACAGAGTGAGACTCTGTCTCAAAAAAAAAACTTGTCCCTTCATAATTTCCATTTACCTTATTTATGTTCGCCAGAACATCAGAAAAGTGTAATGCCTTCTTGTTATTATGATTTGTACACCCTAGTCTTCTAGCTACGTCCCCCAACTCTGTATAGCCCCAACAGTACAGTTTGTGTTCTAAAGAAGCAGTCCCCAATCTTTTTGGCACCAGAGACCAGTTTCACGGAAGACAATTTTTCCACAGATGGGGTTGGGGGAAGATGGTGTCAGGATGATTCAAGCGCATTACGTTTATTGTGCAGTCAAACCTCTCTGCTAACGATAGTCTATATTTGCAGCCGCTCCCAGCACTAGCATCACCACCTCAGCTCCACCTCAGACCATCAGGCATTAGATTCTCATAAGGAGCGCGCAACCTAGATCCCTCGCACGCGCAGTTTACAGTAGGGTTCACACTCCTATGAGAATCTAATGCTGCCGCTGCTCTGACAGGAGGCGGAGCTTATGTGGTGATGCGAACGATGGGGAGTGGTTGTAAATACAGATGAAGCTCACCCGCCACTCACCTCCTGCTGTGCGGCATAGTTCCTAACCGGCCATGACTGGTACTAGTCCTCCACCTCCACCGGCAGCTTGAGGACCGCAGTTCTAAAGGATCTGATAACACATGCTGATGGGTTTGTTTGTTTAAACTATATGCATCAGTCGATAAGTTGGACAAACTAAGGAGAATCACTGTAATGTCAGTCTTTGCCCAGAAACTATGCTAGTGTAGACAAAAAAAAAAAAATTTTTTTTGAGACAGTCTCACTCTGTTGCCCAGGCTAGAGTGCCGTGGCGTCAGCCTAACTCACAGCAACCTCAAACTCCTGGGCTCAAGTAATCCTTCTGCCTCAGCCTCCCAAGTAGCTGGGACTACAGGCACGCACCACCATGCCCGGCTAATTTTTTGTATATATTTTCAGTTGGCCAATTAATTTCTTTCTATTTTTCAGTAGAGACGGGGTCTCGCTCTTGCTCAGGCTGGTTTCGAACTCCTGACCTTGAGCGATCCACCCGCCTCGGCCTCCCAGAGTGCTAGGATTACAGGCATGAGCCACCATGCCTGGCCAGAAAAAATTCTTAAACATCAATAATTTTACCCAAATTCATACAGTTATATGGGAATATGTGCAACAGCAACCCTAAGGCCATGCTCTGTAAAATCACAGAGGCTGTACTGTAGATAAATGTAACAACAAAACGCACCATAGTTATCTAGGCACATTATCAGTCTATTGCTTTCTGATTAGTAAGATGTGCTAAAATGGACAGAACAAATCACCAGTTACATTAAAACACAACTGTTTGAAACTGTCCAGAGAAAAGAGTGCTCAGAGCACACTACACTTTAAGCATCAGAAATGAGATGCCAGTCCAAGGTAAAATCCCCAAGTGGTTGCAGGGTGATGGCAGGCAATGAGGAGCACACATCTTGAAATAGTTTTCATGGTTTCCATGTTTCAGTTTTCCGATCATTTGACAAATTTCTCTTGGCTGCTGCTATTTGCATACCTTGCAGATGCTATTAGGAAGTTAATTAGGTTAATATGTCAATGCCAGAAAAAGGATGTGATCATTTTTTCAATATTGATAAAATGTTCTAAAGGGGACTGAAATCTTTAGTTGTTTTTGAGACAGAGTCTTGCTGTGTTGCCTGGGCTGCAGTGCCGCGGTGTCAGCCTCAAACTCTGGGGCTCAAGGGATCCTCCTGGCTCAGTTTCCCGAGTAGCTGGGATTACAAACACATGCCACCACGCCCGGCTAATTTCTTCTATTTAGTCTGGCTAATTTTTTTTTTCTATTTTTTTAGTAAAGACAGGGTCTTGCTCTTGCTCAGGCTGTTCTTGAACTCCTGAGCTCAAGTTATCCTCCCTCATTGGCCTTCCAGAGTGCTGCTAGCATTACAAGCATGAGCCACCGCACCCAGCCTAGTTTTTTATTTTTGTTTTTTTTTTGTTTGTTTGTTTTTTTAGAGACAAAATCTCCCTCTGTTGTCTAGGCTGGAGTGCAGTGGTGCGATCACAGCTCACTGCAACCTCCAACTCCTGGGCTCAAGTGATCCTCCTGGCTTAGCCTCCCAAGTAACTAAGACTATAAGCCATGCCACCACACTTGGCTAATTTTTTAATTTTTTTTTTTTTTTTAAGAGAGGAGGATCTCACCATGTTGCCCAGGCTGGTCTTGAACTGCTGGCCTCAAGCAACCCTCCTGCCCTGGCCTCCCAAAGTGCTGGGATTACAGACATGAGCCACCACACCCAGCCCATCTTTAGTCTTATCTGTAGAAGAAAGATGATTGTTTTCCTATGTTCTGTCACTTTTGTGGCTTTCTAGTCTGTAAAGATCTTTGCAGTGCCTTTACAAAGCAGCACTTTTCTTGTACTTTTCTCTATTAAAATGTTTTCCTTTAATGCTTGGAGGCTGGGCGCAGTGGCTCATGCCTGTAATCCCAGCACTTTGGGAGGCCGAAGGGGAGCACTGCTTGAGGCCAGGAGTTTAGGACCAGTCTGGGCAACATAGAGAGACTCCCATCTCAAAAAAAAAAAAAAAGAAAGAAAAGAAAGAATAGTGCATGGGTTCAAAATTTATTTATAATTATAAACAAAACAGACACATTAGTGGCTTAGGATTATGAAGCCTAAAATGATGTTTGATTCTCAGCTGAAACAAACCTTTAATAGACTTTGCTAAATGATTTTAGAAGTAGCCCAATTCAAAAGTACTTGAAACTGTTACATGTACAATATGCAACACATCTTGCTAAGTGGAATTTGCATATTATGTCACAAAAAACAAAAATAAAAATAGAATATAGGAATAGTTTATGCTGCACCAAATGATTTCACTCAGCACCATCAGATGGTTTTCACTTATATTTTATACAAATGTAAAATTAAGATTATTTAACCATCTTTAGATGTTTTGTGAGCTTAATTTTTCTAATTTATTTTTGTGCTTTCCTAAAGATTTTAGATTATAAAAGTTTGCCATCTATGGTATCCCTTTGAATAGTATTTTTACAAATATATTCATGGGTGCTATTTAGACCATTAATGAAAAAACTATTGTCTACTTAAAGCTCTTTAGATATTAATTTGAAAATTTGCACAAAAGTTTAACACTTTACTTTGAATGCAGCAAAGCTATTTTTCATTCATTTTAACCCAGAGACTTTTCTTTCTCATGGAAAAAAGAGTGGGTTTTGAAGATCAGAAGGGCAAATGAAGTTGGGGGGGAAAAGTGTTGTTTCAACCTCCAGAGCAAATTATCTGCAGCTGTGTACTTGAAACAGGCAGTGAGTTCTCTGACTCGTGTGCTGTTCAGAATTAGTTAGCCTCGCCCAAATCTCACACCTTGGAGATCTCAACATGAATTTAATTGGCCTGAAATAAGTACAAGACCAGCAGAAAAGTAAGCTGGAAAAAAGGTCAGAGTTGAACAGTTTCCTCTGGAGAAATGAGCCAAAAAATTGTCTAAATTAAAGTTGAGAGAGATCAACTATTCCCATCTACCCCTGTTTAAAAAAAGAAAAAAAGAAAAGAAAAATAATTTACTCTAGGGCAATTAAGCTCTCTTTGCAAACAACTCTTTTTTATTTTTATTTTTATTTTTATTTTTTTTAATCTCACTCTGTCACCCAGGCTGGAGTACTATGGCCCAATCGTAAGTTCACTGCAACCTCAAGCTCCTGGGCTCGAGTGATCCTCCTGCCTCAGCCTTCCCAGTAGCTGGGACTACAGGCATGTGCCACCATGCCTGGCTAATTTTTTGTAGAGACTGGGTCTCACTTTGTTGCTCAGGCCAGTCTCAAACTCCTGGTCTTGAGGGCTCCTCCCACCTCCACCTCCCAAAGTGCTGGGATTACTGGCTCAAGCCACCACACCCAGCCCTAAAGTACTTTTAAACCTTGTTCTAATTCAATAAAAGTATTGTCTAACAATTTTAATAATTGGACTTTACTAAATTAGGTAATCTATAATATTTCTGGGGGCTGGGGGAAGAACAGTGGCTCACGCCTGTAATCCCAGCACTCTGGGAGGCCTAGGTGGGAGGATCACTTGAGGCCAAGAATTTGAGACCAGCCTGAGCAGGAGTGAGACTCCATCTCTCCTAAAATTAGAAAAAATTAGCCGGGCATGGTGGTGTGTGCCTGTAGTCCCAGCTACTCTGGAGGCTGAAGCAGGAGGATCGCTTGAGCCCAGGAGTCTGAGGTTGCTGTGAGCTAGGCTGACGCCACAGCACTCTAGCCCGGGGGACAAAGTGAGACTCTGTCTCAAACAAACAAACAAACAAAATTTACTGGGAAGAGAAAAATTAAGAACAAAGATACTATAATGCTTCACAGCCTTTGAGAGTAAATGGTTTATTGTTGTAAGGCACTTCATGTCTTTTTTGGTTAAATGTCACTTTAAAAAGTTGTGAGTTCACATTTTCATGCTTCACATTTTTTTTCACATCTTTTCAAATTTCTTGCTTCCTTGTCTGTGTCTGTAGGATCCTTTTTAATCTATGAGAAATCTGTATGGATACTCGGATACTTTAAATCTGAAGAGAGAAAGCAGCCCGCTGAAGAATAGTACAGCTAGACATGTACCAGTCACACACATCATTTTCCTCTTTACGACCTTCATCCTAGATGTGGCAGCTTTATCTAACAGCATCACTCCTAGGGTAACACACATATTACACAAAGCAATGATGTATGTTTCTGGTGTATACTGAGAGTAACTCAATTCACTGATATATCGTATATGTCCAGTCTTAGGATTCCTTCGCACATATGGTTCTTGTTTTATATGAATCCACATGTGACCAGATGTCATCACCACCACAAAGCACAGAGTTAAAAATCCCCATAAAATTCTGCAACAAACAAATGTCCTACTCTTTTCCAATAAATACACAAGTCCGCCAGTGATAGTCAAAAGTATCCCCAGCATGTGGGGACCACGATAAATTGCAGGCTGTAGGATTCTGCTGTGGACGTTCATTCTCTCTGCTACCCATTCACCTATTTCCTCAGCAGTGAAACCCCTTCCGTTCAAATGATAAATGTCATCTGGTGTAAATTTTCTGTCAGCAGAAAAGTGGAAGAAACTCGGAACTGAGGTCACTCGGAACATGTGAAAGACTTCAGGGCTTAGATCGTAATCCATCATAACAAAAAATACCTTGTTGGGGAATGAACCGGGGTGTTGCCAGGAATCTGCCAAGAGGTGAAATTCTTCAGCAGCTTCTTCACACGTGACACACGATCTGAACGCCTGGAGAAAAGTAAACATCACAGTAACAGAGTAGTTTCTCGGCGTTTCTAACACGAAGTGACTGAACACGGGGTCAGTCATTCTTATCACTCTGTTTTTCCTGGTCCAAGCCAGCAACTGGCTGACCTTTTCTTCTAATACCTTCTTCTCTTGGGCAGGATGTGTGGGAGTGCCAGGAGCCATGAACACCAGGGCCATCGCTATACGCCACAGCCACCACAGTTCTGCCATATTTGTTTACTTCTTTTGGTTACAGAATGTTTCAAAACATGTAAGCCAAAATTTGATCATTTCTTCCAGCAATTAATTTGTCCAAGATGGTTTTTTTTCCCCCCGTCTTCTCCAATCCTGGTAAAGGAGCTACATCACAAATTCCTGTTCACATCCGGTTTAGGAGCCATCTATTAGAGTTTGCAAAATAACCTATGGAAAAGAATATTCTATGGTGAAAGGAGTTTGAGAAATACTGTTCTAGCTTCAGTCTTTCTGCCGAGCTCCAGGCTGCATGTCTAACCGCCTACTGAAGAGCACCTGGGTCCACCACAAACACCTCAGACTTCTCAAAATCCAACCTCATCACACCCCCACCACCCTTGCCTACCAAGCCCTTGGTTCTCTGCCTTTCTCTGTTAGGGACATACCATCCCACTGAGGTTTTTTTTTTTTCTTTTTTTTTTTTTATTGGGGGAAAACTACAAAACATTTACAGCACAATGTTTACAGTCACAATTTGTAGCGAGCTGATTTCCCAAAATATATTACCACTCAAGTTGACTTATCATGTTACATTCAAAAACCTACTCTGTCAAAGTAGTCCAGAGAGTACATACATCGTGCTCCAACTGTATCTACGTACAACCAACACTCCATTTTAAGTGTACAATTAAATGATTTTCAGTGAATTTACCGAGGTGTACAGTTGGTCACATGAATCAGTTTTTGAGGAATTCCTTTCCCCTATTGAGACCCCTAATTCCGCTCCCCAACTACTTTTCAAGCCACCCCTCCACAGTGTCCCCCCCACGTCGCTCAGACTTGGGTCTACCCCCCACCCCCCAATTCCCCAGTGTTTGCTCCCACCCTTTGAGCACCATAGTGTTAATCAGTCAATGCCAATTTGATGGTGAGTACAAGTGAGGCCCATTCTTCAGGTCTTGTGTCACCTCGCTTCGAATTCAGAGGCATTCATATACGCCAAGAATAGTCAAGCCGAAACTCAAATCAAAAAGGCAATACCTTTCACTATAGCCTCCCCAAAAATTAAATATCTAGGAGTAAATTTAACAAAAGATACAAAAGACTTATACAAGGAGAATTATGAAACACTAAAAAAAGAAATTGTAGAAGATG